>PITA01028658.1:0-19026 GCA_004023965.1 Spilogale gracilis | reverse complement strand
CGGAAGTGCTTCCCAGCGCAGATGAGACGGAAGGACTCCCTCAGTCATCTCCTGGGTCTTCCCTACGTCTTCGCCTGCTCTGCCCCGAGTAGGGTTCATTCCCAGACTTGGGAACCGCTGGACGAACAAAGAGCTGCTGCGCTCGCGCCTTCCGGCTCCCCGGTCTTGGTCCGGAGGGTCACCAAGTCGGTCCGGCTGCTCACCCGCCCGACGCGGCGACAGCACGACGCAGCGCAGGGACTCGAACAGGCCGAACGCCAGTGTGTCTTTACACTTTCAGTCTTACCTCATAAAGCCACTGATAATTGAGGCCAAGCACGGGATGTCTAAATATTTTGATAAAGAAGAAACGAAAACGCCGCAGACTCCTTCTTTGCCGCAAACTCCCACACCAAAAAGGAAGACACGACCCAGGGCATCCACCCGCGTCCCCGCCGCTCCCGCCCGAGCGACACGTGCGCGTCCCCGCCCCGCGGCCGGCGAGCCCGCCCCAGCCCCGCGCATGCGCCGGCTCCTCCGGCACTCCGTCCAGGCACCGCGCTAGCCAGCCCACGCCGCGCAGGGGTCCTTCGGGCCTCCGGCTGGGCAGCCCTGCCCCGGGTCCTTGCGCGGTTGCGTAGCAGCTGCGGGGACGCGGATCCAGCCGGAAGCGGAGTGCTGCGCGGAGTGAGCCCGGGTAGGCGCGTGGGGTCCGAGGCGGGGCCGGGGCGGAGCTGGGCCGGACGGGAGACGGGCGCCGACTGCGGAGTCCAGGGTTGAACCTCGTTTCCCGCAGGTGGCAGGCCCAGCCGTGGGATCCTGCGTCCGTGGGCCCTGGGCGGGAGAAGGACGGGCGGTCGGGTTCACGCAGCGCTGTGAGGACGAGGGCAGTCCAGCCTGACCGGGAAGGTTGGCGCCCAGATGCGTTGAGTGCCCCCAACATGCTGGTGAAATGAAAGAGCTTGGGAAGTGGTTGGCGAAGACAGCGACAGCCCCTGAAGATCTCCGAGCCTGGAGTTCTAGGTCTGGGTTTGACTTTGGAACAGGTCGTTCAGCTCCAGTGGGGAGGTAGAAGGGGCAGCCCCTCTCTGTGCTCACAAGGCATCTGTCACTTCCCAAGCACTCGTCCTGAGGCTGAGGGCACCTGGGTAAAGAAGGCTGGGTCCCACTGGGAGCAGTGGTACAGTCAGGGAATTCTGGGTCCTGTTGGCACCTTCCACCCCGACGGTGTGCACACCCTGTCCTAGCTCTTGCCACAGTGGACTCTGCCGGCATCGCGTCTGCTTTCCTCTGAACGCAGCACAAGGTCTGTGAATGGTGACCACTCAGTGGGAGCCTGAGGGCATCATTTGTGTGTGCCTAATTGGCTCAGAAGCTATACTATGGCACACTCTTAGTACGGTTTAGAGAGTTGTATTTGCCGGTGAGGAGAGAAGAGCAGGGCCAGGGATGATGTCACACGTAGGTGTTGGCGTTGGTGGGCAAGAATTAAGTATTTGGTTTTTTACATGTTGTTTGTGCCTTTGTGGCAGAACCCTCTAGTCCAAATCTGGTCGGCAGTTGCCTGAGTCTGCTGCCAAGGGAAGCAATCCCAGTGGAGGGACAGGTTTGACGTCGTCACTGTTTAGGAGATACCTGAAACCAGTAGAGACTGAACTAACTGTAGAAGAGAGGGTCCAGAGAATGCCCGCACTGAGAAAGAGGCAGCTATTGCTTGCAGCAGGGTGAAAAATGAAGGGGAGGTGGGGGCGTGAGGTCGGTGATTAGAAACGCACAATCGGTGCTTGGCTGTGTGGTCTGCATTCAGTGACAAGACCTTAGGCCTACAGAGCACTCCCTCTGTTCTCCCCATGATGGGTTTTTGTCCTGATTACCCGTGAGAAAACTTGTCCATGTGCAACTTGTAAAATAGTCTTCCCAGGTGGGAGTGGGAGGTGGGGCCCTGAACAGAGCGGCAGTAAGGCGATGGCACAGAGGAAAGCACCCGAAGAGGCGTTGGGTGGGGACAAGCTTACAGCGCCACAGTTCAGCAAGCGGTGGCCAGGTTGGTAGTGAATAGAGAGGGATGGATGTCTGTCCTCGGGCCTTTATCTTATCAGCTTCTCTCTCCTGTCCAGGAAGAAGAAAACGTAGATTTGGTTGAGGAAATTTCTCATCTCTTTAATGATAGTCTCTTCTTGATCTTCCCAGACAGTGACAAGACCCCCCCACACACACACCTCCCTGGGGCTGAACAGCCAGGAGCCAATGGCCAGCGACAGAGCCAATCCCTGTGAGCTCAACCAAGAGAAATATGATGCTGATGACAACGTGAAGATCATCTGCCTAGGGGACAGCGCCGTGGGCAAGTCCAAGTATGTCAGGAATTGAGGGAGGAAAGAGCAGGCCCAGAGCAGGTCAGGCTGGCACAGAGGAACATGGCTTCTACAGGGGATGAGGGAGTAGTCTTATCTGGAGCCCAGGGGTGTGTGTGTTGGGGGCTGGGGGGAACCAGGGGGATCCTAGCAGCTGTGTGTGTTGGGGAAGGGGGAGCAAGTCATAAGGACGAGTAAACAGAGCTTTCCCCAGGAGCCTTGGCAGCAGATACGGGGCAGGTCGCCCTGGAGACTGCTGGAGCAGTGTGAGGGTGAAGCATGACAGCTGAGGGACCCTGCCTGTTCTGTGTGGGCGGAGAGTCTGCGGGTGGGAATGGAGACCGATGACAGATTGGTTGGAGGTGGTACAGATGCCTTCGTGGAGGAGCTCCCCAAGACGAAGCAGAATGGAAGGAAGTGAAGACTGGCTGTGGTCAGCCTGGAGATTGGCTGACTCTTAACTGACCCCATTGCCCATGAACACCGTTTGGGACTCTGGCCTGGTGGCTGCAGTGCTGGCAGATCCCACATGTCCCTTTCTGCCTTCACAGCGGGAGGGTAGACCAGACATCTCCTTGAGCCCTGTCTCCTAGGCGCTCCAGATCTGCCTGTCTCCAAGCCTCACTGTTGATTCCAGAGGCTTGGCTGGGTTTTAGACTCTTCATGAATCCACATCCTCTCCGCCCCACCGCATGTGCACATGCTGCGGATCTGGTTTAGTGTTTTACAGCTGCTTTGACCACCCTCAGCCACATGTCTTACAACGAAAATGAGGGTGAGTGTTGCAGTTTGGGGAGATTGCACGGTAAAGAACACCCCCTGTTCCCCAACCAGGTGTGGTGTTTCCCAGCAAACAGGGAGCAGAAATGGCAGGAAGATGAGGAGCAGGTGGGGACCTGAGTGTGAGGCCCAAGGTGGCCTGCCTGCTTCAGCACTGCCCAACCCCAAGCTCAGTGCTGATTTCCTACAAGCCTCGCTCAGGACAGCAACAAAAGTAAGAGTCCAGGAGGTTAGGGACTTCAGAGAGCACCCCAGCACCAGCCTGTACAGCTGCAGCTCTGCAGGACCAGCCGAAGGGCAGGTGCACCAGGCTTTCTCTGAGGGGCCGCTCTTTCTCACGCAGCAGGTTCATGCCTCTTGATTCCACTTCCTCTTTGTGTCCGTGTTTCTGGCCTCCCCAGCCTCTGTGGAGGGTGGGTTCTGATGACCTAGCGCTCTCACTGCCTTCACTCCTGCACACGCCCCCTTCCTGAGTCAGATGCTACGACAAGATGTCCTCCCCTAACAACCTCCGACTGGCCAGCTCGTGATCTGCTTGTCTAGCCTGGGTCCACTTGGATGGACATTTCACTCTACAAGAGCTGAGCACTACCAGGGTCAGACCCTGCTCTAGATGGTCAGTAAGAGCCCTTGTCTGTGCGCCCACTGTGACCATGTGACTTGGAGACCCTGCCAGTCCTCCATACATTTTCCTCACGTTTTCTCTACCCCTGCGCATTGCTGACCAGTACTCAGAGGAACTCATACTCGCACTGAACTAGTCTTTCTGCAGCTCAAGAAGCTGTCTTGGGGCGCCTGGGTGGCTCAGTCAGTTGGGCATCTGCCTTCGGCTCAGGTCATGGTCCCGGGGTCCTGGGATCGAGCCCTGCGTCGGGTTCCCCGCTTGGCGGAGAGCCTGCTTCTCCTTCTGCCTGTTGTTCTGCCTGCCTGTGCTCTCTCTATCTCTCTGTCAAATAAATAAAAAAAATCTTTAAAAAAAAAAAAAAGAAGCCGTCTTCCTCTTGGAGGTGGGGGAGCTTCAGGCTATTTTGAGCCTTGCCTTTCTTTTGTGTATGTGTGTTTTTAAGGAGATTTTATTTATTTCTTTGCGAGAAAGAAAGCACACGCAAGGGGAGAGGGAGAGGCAGGCTCCCCACTGAGCAGGGCGCCTGATGCGGGACTTGATCCCAGGGCTCCGGGATCGTGATCTGAGCTGAAGGCAGACATTTAACTGACTGAGCCCCCAGGTGCCTCTTGGGCCTTGCCTTTCGTAAAGATTTCTTTGGACCCAGATGCTTCCTCTGCTTAATAATAAAACATGGCCTTTCCTTATCCACCGTTTAAGAGAGGCTCAGTCCAGATATGGTTCGCCCCTTGTCTCAACCCTTAAGCTCCTGGCCTCCGTTTGTGTGTGTATATGTCGGGGGTGGGCGGGGGGGGGGGCTAAAGGTTCACACTGTTTTCTAAGTGACAAGCCCAAGCTTTGACACATGGTAGGTCTCCAGTGGGGCTTCGTTTTATCTTCCAATCTGCCACTAGTTTGACCTGATGAAGAAAATGAATAAATACAAATATTTGTTCAAAAACAGAATGGTTAGCTCCGGATGTATTGCCTTTTTTGAGTGGTGGCTTTTAGGGTGTCATTTTCCCCTTGAGCACTGTGGGCCGTTGTGCGATGGGACCTAGGACACGCAGCCCCTAGGGCCACAGACTGGAGTTGAGTAGGAGAGATTAGTTAGCAGGAAATCCACAGCCTGACCCCTGTCCCATGGCTTGTGGTCCCCGAGGGCCAGGAGGAAACAGGAGAGATGCCTGGTGGAAGGGGCCTCCAGAGAGGGGTCTAGCCCCATGACACTTCACATGCTTCTGGAATGGGAGGGCAGGAACCATCACTCTTTCATCGCTCACTGTGGTGAGATGAGTCTCTCAAGCTCTGCTTCCTCCCCCATATCAAGAGCGCATGACACCTCTCGGCAGGATCTAAACACGGCTCTGGCTCTGGGCCGTCCGAGCCTCTGGTGGCCGTGATTGCTCTGGGACACTTTTCTGCTTCCATCTAAGTTACTCATGTATTTGTTTTATAATATGGGTGCTATTTTCCTATAATTGTAAACAGAATCAGCCATCTTTCTACAAGGGAAGCTACAGTTTTAAATCTCAGAAATATAAAACCATGGCTATAATGTATTCAATTTATACACAGTTACGGAATGGCCCTTAATATGTGCGGGACGTGCAGTTGTCAGGGCAGGCCTGGTTGTGAAAATGACGTCTGAGCAAAGGTTGGAAGAAGCCAAGGGAGCAAGCCACGCTGGGGAGGGGCGTTTCAGCGAGCCGGAGTGGCTCATGGCTGGTGCTGACGGAGCAGCGGGAAGGCAGCGGGAGAGGGGAGAGCAGACGGAGGGGCCGGGCCGGGGCTTGGCATCTGAGGAGGCTTTGGATGGAAAGAAATGTAAGAAGATGGGGTGGTTTGAGCAGAGGAGTGACCAGGTCTGAAGAATTTTTAAACTAGGTGACTGACCAGGTTCAGCATAGGTGTCCCTCTCCATCATCAGTAGGTCGCGCGGGAAGAGCAGGAAGGGGACATTTCACAGCACATCCGTCAAGTCGATTATTCATGGAGACATCATGTTTAAGACTTTCCAGAATGGTGACTGATTGTGAAGAACGCCGTTTCATTTACGGCTGCTTGTTGGTGCTTAGTGGTCATTGGAGACCCTCCTGTGGAAATGTCTCTTTAAGCCAGTTGCCCATTTTTATTGGATTGTTTGTCTTTTTATTATTGACTTGTAGGAATATCTTCAGACAGTCTGAACCTTCTTCCAGTCTCTGGCTTTTCCCTCTTACTGGTGTATTTCGATAAACAGAAACACTGAATTTTGAAAAGTTAAATTGTTGGTACGCCTGGGTGTCTCGGTCAGTCAAGCGGCCGCCTCCAGCTCAGGTCATGATCTCAGGGTCCTGGGATGGAGGCCGCATCGGGCTCTCTGCTCAGCAGGGAGCCGGCTTCCTCCTCTCTGCCTGCCTCTCTGCCTGCTCGTGATATCTCTCTGTGTCAGATAAATAAATAAAATATCAAAAAAATCTCAAAGAAAATAAATTGTTAAGAAATTAAAGAAAATTCTTAAAAAAAAAAAATAAAAAATAAAAAAAAAATAAAAAAAAAAGAAATTAAAGAAAATTCTTGAGGTATAATATTTAAGATTGTGATGGGTACAACATGAGGATTTAACACACGTATGTGTTGCGAAGCGGCTGCCACAGTAGGGGTTGTTAACACACCCCTCCCTTCACAGTCAGCTTGTTGTGATGGGTGATAGAAGCCCAGGAGATTTACTGTCTGAGCACTCTCAAGTATGTGATGCCGTATTGTTCGCTGAGGTCACCATGCAGGACACAAGATCGCCCAAACCTACCCGTCTCGTAACTACCAGGGTACCCTTTGACAACCTCCGTTTCTCTGTGCCATGGGATATTACGTGGCCATTTAAAAAGAAGGAAATCTTGTGACAGCATGGATGGATCTTGAGGGCTTTATTCTAAGTGAAATAAGTCATAGAAAGACAAATACTGTATTATCTTTTATATGTGTGGGGGGCGGGGGAAGGGTGCCTGGGGGGCTCAGAGGGTTAAAGCCTCTGCCTTCGGCTCAGGTCATGATCTCAGGGTCCTGGGACCGAGGCTGCATCGGGCTCTCTGCTCAGCAGAGAACCTGCTTCCTCCTCTCTCTACCTGTCTCTCTGCCTACCTGTGATCTCTCTGTCTGTCAAATAAATAAATAAAATCTTAAAAATAATAATAAGTAGGTCACAGAGATGTAATGTACGACCTTGTGACTCCAGTCACAAACACTGTACTGCATACTGGAAAGCTGCTTCAGAGAAGAATCTGGAAGTTCTTAATCACAAGAAAAAAAATTCTGTAGCCGTGTGCGGCGATGGATGTTGACTAGACTTATCTTGGTGATCATTTCATAGTTTGAAAAAACTCTTTAACTCATTTTGAGTTAATTTTTGGTGAATGGTATAATATAGAGACCCAGATTCATTCATTTGTATGTGGATTTCTAGTTTTCTTAGCAGCATTTCTTAAAGACCCTTTTTCCATGGTGTGTTCTTGGCTCCATGGTCAAATATCTAAACGTATATGTGTGGGCTTATTTCTGGGCTCTCTGTTCTGTCCCTTCGGTTTATGTGCCCATTTTTATGGGAGAATCATGAAGATTTGATCCTACATTTTCTTCTCAGAAAATATGGGTTCAGCTCTTAAGTTTAGGTCTTTGATCCATTTTGAGTTAACTTTTGTATATGGTCTGAGAGAAGGGCCCACCTTCATTCTTTGGCATGGGAATATCCAGTTTTCCCAGCATCATTTCTTCCCAGTGAATGGTCTTTAGCACCCTTGTCAGAAATCAGATGACCGTATATGTAAGGGTTTCTTTCTGAGCTGTATATTCAGTCAGTCTGAATGTCCATATTCTTTTTTTTTTTAAGATTTTATTTATTTGACAGAGAGAAACACAGCCAGAGAGAGAACACAAGCAGGGGGGGGGGGTGAGAGAGGGAGAAGCAGGCTTCCCGCCGAAGCAGGAAGCCCAATGTGGGGATCGATCCCGGGTCTCCGGGATCATGTGAATGTCCATATTCATGCCGGTACCATGCTGTTTTGATTATTGTAGCTCTGAATGAAGTTTTGACCTCAGGAAAATATGAGTTTCCTCAAGTTTGTTATTCTTCCACAAAATTGTTTTGGGTACTTGGGATCCCTTGAAGTTCCATATGAATTTGGGGATATGTTCTTTTATTTCTGCAAAAATGTCATTGGTATTTGAATAGGGATTGCCTTGAATCTGTGGATTGCTTTGGGTGATGTTATCTACCTCTCAACAGTAAGCCTTCAAATCCGTGAATACTAATGTCTTTCCATGTATTCAAGTCTTGTTTCGTTTCTTTCAGCAGTGTTTTATAGTTTTAGCATACTGGCATCATGTCTTCTTAAATTTCCTTTTCATATTGCTCATTTCCAGTGTATAGAAATACAATCCATTTTTGTGTGTGGATTTTATGCCTTGCAACTTTGCTGAATTTATTAGCTGTTACTTTTTTGTGGATTCTTTAGAGTTTTGTTGTTTTTTTTTTAAGATTTTATTTATTTGACAGAGAGAAGCACAGGCAGAGAGGGAACACAAGCAGGGGGGGTGAGAGAGGGAGAAGCAGGCTTCCCGCCGAGCAGGGAGCCCGATGTGGGACTCGATCCCGGGTCTCTGGGATCATGACCTGAGCCGAAGGCAGTCGCTTAACCAACTGAGCCACCCAGGCGTCCCTAGAGTTTTCTATGTATAAAATTATGTTCTCTTTGAAGAGAAGTAACTTTACTTCCATCTTTCCAATTTAGATGCCTTTTATTTGCTTTTCTTGCCTAGGTGTTTGTGTGGAGGGTTTCTTGTAGCTGACTATTGAATTAAGAATATATAGGTCCCTGATGGGTAAGGGACATAAGCTGCCCACAAGGGGCAGCAGGTAGTTCCCTCAACAGCCGAGCACCCACTTTTGGGAAGTGAACGCTCTGGGCTTGTTTTGACCGAAGGGATGCTCTGAATATACCCACACAAAGGAAGTCAAGTCCCAAGATTTATCGCTTACAAATCCCAGAAGTGGGAATGAGATGAGCCCCGGGAAGAGCAGCCCTCCATTCCAGGTCACACTGTTTGCACCTCAAAGCTGAGTGGTTATTTATTTTATTTTTTTTAATTTACTTATTTTTTTTTTTTAAAGTAGACTCCATGCCCAGCATAGGGCTTGAACTCACAACCCTGAGATTAAGAGTCACATGCCATACTGACTGAGGCAGCCAGGCACGCCCCCTAAGTGGTTATTTTAAAAGGTGCCGGAGAAAAGCAAAGTGGGAACTTGGGGCGGGCATCCTAGGCTCTGGTTCTTATGGGAAGGCCCAGACGGGGGGAGCGGGCCTGTCACGCTTGTCAGATACCTGGCAGGCAGGCGTTCATTCTTTCACAACTGAGTCTGAGGTTAATTGTATTTTTCATACATGGCCTTTATCCTTTTGTGGAAGTTACCTCCTATTGGTAGTCCATTGAGTGTTTTCGTCATGGGTTGTATCGGTTTTGTCCAGTGCTGTTTGTGCATTTATTGAGATAAATATGTAGGGTTTTCCTTTCGGTCTATTAATGAATGTGATACATTGGATTAATGTTCTTAAATTGAACCAGCCTTAAATTCCAAGAGAAACCCCCCTTTGTTATGTCGACTAGGCCTTCTAATGTGAATTTGGTTGGCTATTATTGTGTTGAAGATTTGACATCCATATTTGGAGATACAGTCTTCTTGTAGGGCGTTGTCTGCCTTTGGGGTCAGGGTAATGTTGGCTTCATAGAAAGAATTAGGCAATATTCCCTCCTCTTCAGTTTTTTGGACAAGTTTGAGAAGTGTTGATGTTAGTTCATTAAATGCTTGATAGAACTCTCCAGAGAAGCAACCCAGTCCTGGGCTCTTCTTTATGGGAGGGTTTTGATTACTCCTTACTTGGTATCGGCCTATTTATATTTTCTTCCACTTCTTAAATCCAAATGTGTGCATTTCATCCAGATTATCCAGTTTGTTGGATAGTTGTTTGTGTTATTCTCTTATAATGCTTTTTGTTTCTGCAGAATTGAGGCTAGTGTCCGTAATTTCAGTTCTGATTTTGATCATTTATGTCTTCTCTCTCTTCTCTTGGCCTAGCTAAAGGTTTGTTGATTTGTTGATCTTTTCAGAGAGCTAATTTTTTATTTCACTGGTGTTCTCCCTTGTCTTTCTGTGCTTAGTTTGCCTCCACTGAAGTCTTCATTACTGCCTCCCTCTCGCAAACTCATGTTTAGTTTGCTTTTTTGTGTCTCGTACCTGAAGATGTACATTTCGGTTGTTGGCCTGAGATGTTTCTTCATTTTTAAGGTATGTGCTGATAGCTGTAACATTCGCTCTTGGCACATCTTTGGTTTCATCCTTAAGTTTTGGTTTGCTGAGTTTTCATTCTCATTCATCTCAAGGCATCTTCTCATTGTCCTTGTGATTTCTTCTTTGACCCATTGATTGTTTAATACTGTGTTGTTTGATTTCCACACATCTGTGAATTTTCTGGTTTGCCTTCTGTTATGCATTTCTGGGGTTGTTCCATTTTATCGAAAAAAATACTTTGTATGATCTCAGTCTTTTTAATTTATTAAGACTTGCTTTATGCTCTGACCTATGTTCACTTGAGAGGGATGTGTCCTCTGCTGCTCCTGGGAGCAGTGTGCTCTGGGCTTGTGTTGGGTCGGCCTGCTTGTGTACATCCTTGGGCTCCAGTCGGTCTGTCTCCGTCGTGCCGCCCGTTACTGACGGTGGGGTTGGAAAGCTCAGCTGACCACAGCTCCCTGGGCTGTGTCAGTCTCTACTTCCTTTCTTTTGGGACTCTGTTTCAGGTGCATATATATTTATGACTTTTATCTATTCTTGCTAGATTGAAACTTTCATCACTGTGGGACATCTTTCTTTCATAGTCTGTGACTGGAAGTCTGTTTTATCTGACTGAGTAGAGCTGCTCCGGCTCCTTGGACACGGTTTGCACGGATTATCTTCCTCTTTTATTTTCAGTCTTTTTGTGACTTTGTATCTAAAGTGAGTCTCTTATAGATAGCTCATGCATGGATCAGGTATTTTAACGTATTCTGCTAGTGTCTTGCTTCTAATGGGAGAGTTTTATCCACTGACATTTGAAACAGTGATAATTAAAGTAATTTTCAGTAAAGAAGGACTTATTCTGCCATTTAGGTATTTGTTTTTCTGTCTTTTTGTCCTCATTACTTTACTACCGCCTGTTTGTGTTTTGATTTTTTTTGAAGTGTGCTGTTTTCATTCTCTTCTTCCTTTTCTGAATAATTTTTTAATTGTTTCTTAGTGGCTACCTTAGAGATTACAATCACCATCTGAAACTTACAACGGCCTATCAGAATAACACCAGCTTGTTACAACATCGCACAGTCCCCTGCTCCCGGGCATCTGTGCCCCACGCCTTTGTCTGCCCTTTGTCAGGCTCATCTCCGTACGGCAAGTGCCCCTTAACCCAGATCTGTAATTATTGCTTTCTGTATTTGCTTTTTAAATCTGCAGGGAAAAGGGGAGTTACAAACCAAAAGTACAAGAATGCTGGCTTTTATTTTTGCCTATGTAGCTCCCTTTACCAAAGATCTTTGTTTTTTTCCGTACGACTTCAAATTACCATCTAATGTCCTTTTCATTGTAACCTAAAAGAGACTCACTTTAGGGTCCCTTCTAGGGCAGGGTCACTGGCAATGAGCCCTGTCAGCTGTGTGTATCTGGGAATGCCTTTTTTTTTCTTTTTTCTTTTTTTTTAAGATTTATTTATTTGACAGAGAGAGAGATCACAAGCAGGCAGAGAGGCAGGCAGAGAGAGGCGGGGAAGCAGGCTCCCTGCTGAGCAGAGAGCCAGCCCGATGATGTGGGCCTCGATCCCAGGGCCCTAAGATCATGACCTGAGCCGAAGGCAGAGGCTTTAACCCCCTGAGCCACCCAGGCGCCCCAATCTGGGAACATCTTAACCTCTTTCTTGAAGGATCATTTGCTGCCTGTAGAAATCCTGGTGGTTTTGATGAGAAAGTGCTTGTTTGTCTTATCGAGGGTTTTACCTTTAGGTTTCAACGGTTTGTCTCTGATGTGTCTCAGTGTGGATCTCTGAGTTGACCCTGCTGGGAGTTTATTAAGTTTGCTAAGTGTGTGTGCTCATGTCAGGATGTGTGTACACATCGATTTTGGAAAGTTGGGTTTTTTAAAGATTTATTTATTAGAGAGAGCCTGTGTGCACATGTGTGTGCATGGGGGGTGGGGACAGTGGGGAAGGGGCAGAGGGGGAGGGAGAGGGACAGCTGGCTCCATGCTGAGCACAGAGCTGGGCTCGATCCCATAACCCTGAGATCGTGTCCTGAGCTGAAATCAAGAGCTGGATGCTCTGTTGACTAAAGCATCCAGATACCCCAAGTTTGGGACATTTTTAGGCATTACTTTTTCAAATCTCTTTTCTATACGATGCATATGTTAGTATGCTTTCTGCTGTGCCACGCGTTCCTTAGGCCCTGTTCATTTTCATTCTTTTTTTTTTTCCTCCTGCTTCTCCACCTGGGTAATTTCAATTGCCTTATTTTAAGTTTGCTGATCCTTTCTTCTGCCTGCTCAGGTATGTTGTCGAAATCCTCTAGTGAGGGTTTGGTTTGGCTTGGTATTTTTCATTTTAATTAATGTGCTTTTTAGCTCCGTAAGTTTTGTTGGGTTCCTTTTCATAATTTCTATCTCTTTATTAATATTCTCATTTTGTTCATGTATCATTTCCTGATTTCCTTTAATTCTTCATGCATGAATTCCTCTAGCTCTTTGAGCACATTTAAGATAATTCCAATGTCTGTATTTCTTCTAGGATTGTTTCTGTCCAATTCTTTTTGGGAGGATAGAGGGGAATGTGCCATATATTCTCATTTCTTTGTTTACCTGTGGCATTTTTTTTTTAAGATTTTATTTATTTTGACAGAGAGAAACACAGCCAGAGAGGGAACACAAGCCGGGGGAGTGAGAGAGGGAGAAGCAGGCTTCCTGCCGAGCAGGGAACCCGATGCGGGACTCGATCCTGGGTCTCCAGGATCATGACCTGAGCCGAAGGCAGTCGCCCAACCAACTGAGCCACCCAGGCGCCCCGACTATGGCATTTTTTTAAAGAGAATCAGGCGTTCTGAGTATTTTAAGGTGGTAACTGTAGAACAGGTCCTCCCACTCCTCAGGGATTGCTGATTTCTGCTTGTTTGGGGCTAGGCTTATCTGTTTATAACTTTTCCAAACTGCTTTTGCCAAGTGTGTATCCGTTGTGTGTGCTCACTGATGCTGTTAATGTGTGGCCAGACCCCAGTGGCCTACCTGCCAAGGGCTTCGTTAAGTGTCTGGCTCCGAAAAAGGAAAGCAAAGCAAAGGTGTTCCTGGCCTTGAAATCTCCAACCGATGCCAACGAGGGAACCCTGCAGTCTGAGAGAGCTGAGACCTGACCGTGCGAACACACGGCAGCCAGACTTTGTGAGGGCAGCTCACCGGCTCAGAGCCGCGGCCGCTCGGCCTGTGCTGGGCTCCGCGCTCTGCTTTCACGGGCCGCCCTCCTGCTTGCTGTGGGTCCAGTCCGGGCCAGAGTTCAGAAACGGTTGATCGGATCTATTTTTCCCGTTTACTGGATATACCAGTTGGGCGTTGACCCCCCACTTCTTACTGCACCATTGTGATAGCCTCAAGACTCCTTTTTTCCCCACACAGACCCGCAGTTGCTTGGACACTGCTCATTGATGAGGCAGCTCTCAGCCCCGCCGAGTCATGGTGATGCCTTGTTCTAAATGCAGGGACTGCCCGTGCGGCTGCGTGCGTGGCGAGGGCCCGTTCATTGTCCTCATCCCCAGCAGTGTGAGCTCCGTGAGGACGGGGTCCCCGTCGGTTTGGGTCGGTGTCATGGCACCCGGTATAGTGTCTGGACAGTGGTGAGCACTCAGTGAATTAACTAGTCTGACCTAGACTTGTTTGTCTATTCACGACACAACGTTTATGACATTGCCATTTTTGTGATAGTAAACACAATACCGTGAACCTTCTGCGCCCACCGTCTCAGGTGCACACTTGGGCCTGGGGAGAGCGCCTAGTCTCGGGTCAGCCCACACTTCGAGACACCCGAAGAGCTCTCCAGGGCGGCTGCGTCACGGTTACAGGGGGCTGGCGCAGCCGAAGAGCTTCCGTCGCCCCACAGAATCCCCAGCATCCGGGGCCACAGGACTTTGTGAATTTTGCCAATCTGTATTAAAATTATCAAATCATTAAATGAAAACACTGAGCATCTTTTTATGTATTTGTTATCCACTCGTCTGTTCATATTCTTCGTGCACAGGTTGTTTGTGTGTTCTCGTAACAGAGCCATTTCCATTTTCTGTGTATTAATTCTTGTCAGTTGATCGCCCTGTCTGTGTGCTTTGGGTTTGCTTTTCTTTTCTTAACTTTTCGTTTCGAAATAATACAGATTCACAGGATATTGCCAAGACAGGGTACAGAGAGAGCGTGTGTACCCGTCACCCAGCAGCCGACGGATGGTGTCTTAGGAACCGAAGAACATCCAAGTCAGGACACTGGCATGGGCTGCGTGCGTGGGGGACTCTGCGTCCTTTTATCGCACGTGCACACGTCTGTGACCGCCATCAAACTTGGGTCATGCTAGTCACAGCCACCCCACCTCACTTCCCACCGCGCCGTTCTTTGGTGTCACCTTGTGTCACCTTGGCGGCGCTGCCTGTGACCTTTCTCACTCCAGTCGTACCCGGACATGCAGGCTGTCGCCCTATCAGTACTTTGTTCCTTTTTGTTGCTGAGTAGTATCCCATGGTGTAGACGGCCGCAGTGTGGCTTTCTAGACTGTTCCAGTCTGTTAGGTGACATTTTGGTTGATTCTGAGTCTTGGCTATTACACGTGAAACTGCTGTGAGCATGTAATGTGGGTTTTTGTATGGACAGGAATTTTCATTTCATAGGTTGATCGTACAGTGAGTATATGTTTCATTTGTTAGGAGACACAGATTTTTTTTCTAGAATGTCTGTTTTCCCACCAGCACTGTATGAAAGACGTGATTTTCCCACACCCTTGCCGACATTTAGTGTTGTTGCCATTTTTTATCCCAGCCGTTGTGACCTGCCGGATCTCGGTTTCTAATTCCCCGGTGTTGGGGGCGTGGAATGGAGCACCTTCTCCTGGGCTTTGAACCGTGCGTGCATTCCTCCTTGCTTAGATGTCTCTTCGTGTCTTCTGCACATTTTCTCATTGAGTTTTTTTTAACTGTAGACTTTTGGTAATTCTTCATTTTCCCAGGAACTGGTCTTTGTTGGATGTGCTATTTGCAGACGTGTTCTTCCCATCCGGTGCTTGTCCTCCTGCTGTCTTTCAACAGGCGTTCTCATAAAGCAGAAGGTTTTACTTCTCACCAAGCCCAGTCTGCCCCTTGTTTCTTTTACACATCATGCTCCTGGTGTTACCACTTTGATCTTCACCAAGCCCTGACTCCAAAGGGTCTTTTTCTTGTGTTTTCTTCTAAAAGTTTTATATTTTTACATTTTATACTTAAGTCTGTGATCAGTTTTGAACTAACTTTTGTTTAAGGTGTGAGGGTTTAGGGCAAGGTCTGTTTTTTTTCCTTATAGATACTCAGTTGGCATCATTTGTTGGACAGGCTATCATCCCTCCATTGAACTGCTTTTACACTTTTGTTAAAAATCAGTTGGCTCTACTTCTAGGAGGCTATTTCTGGATTCTTTCTTTTGTTCCAGTTGTCTGTGTGTCTGTCTCTCCGCCAGCACCACAGTCTTAACTAGGAGCCATCATAAGCCTTAAATTGGGTAAAATTATTCTTCCCACTTTATTCTTTTTCAAGTTTGTTTTAGCTTTCCTAAAGCCATTTGCCTGTCTACATAAACTTTTCATGATCTTGACAATACCTATAAAACATCTCGCTAGAATCTCAGTAGGCATTACGTCAAGCCTGTGCATCACTTTAGGGAGAATAAACATCATTTTTATATTGAGCTTTCCAGTGCATAAAAATGGTATTTCTCTCCATTTATTCAGATCTTCTTTAATATTTTTCACCAGTATGTTGTATTTTTCAGTGTACTAGTTCCCCTCTATTCCTGTTTGTTTGCTTGTTTGCTTGTTTTATCGTGAATGGGTGTGATATCTTTCAGATGTATCTTCTCCATTGATTGCCGTGATCCTGTGACGTTTCTTCTTCAGCCAGTTAATACGGGAGACTGCATTGATCGGCGTTCAACTACTGCCCTGGCCTCGCACCCCTGGAATAAATCGTGCTTGGTCATTGTGTACATCTTCTGTTACACATTCCCAAGTTCCGTCTGCTGATACTTTGTTAATGCTGTATGTCTATATGCATGAAGGATATTGGT
Source organism: Spilogale gracilis (assembly GCA_004023965.1). Lineage (NCBI taxonomy): Eukaryota > Metazoa > Chordata > Mammalia > Carnivora > Mephitidae > Spilogale > Spilogale gracilis. Next base: position 2,918 of record PITA01028658.1, on the reverse strand, counting down.
CTGTAGGGTTGTTTTTCTGTACTGTCTTTGACAGGTTTTAGTATCGGGATAAACTGACTTCATAAAACAAATCTCGTCTTCTTCTCTGGTAGAGGTTGTGCAAAATTGATATTAATTCTTAGAGTGTTTGGTAGAATTGTATCCTGAAACCATCTGGCCTTAGAGATGTATACTTCTAGGGCTATTCAAATGATTTGTTTATTATTAGCTAAGTTTTGCTTATTTGTGCTTTTAGGAACTGGCCCATTATTGAAAGTTTCTGTGTTTTCATTTATTTTAAGCACATTATAGTTGTTCATTTATTTTTTTAAAAGATTTACTCACTTATTAGAGAGCATGCATGCACATCATGGGGGGGCGTGCAGAGAGAGGAAGAGAGAAACTCCCGGCAGCTTTACTCTGAGTGCAGAGCCCAGGGCAGGGCTGGGTGTCACGACCCAAGATCACGCCCTGAGTCAAAACCAAGAGTCGGCCCCCAATCATCTGTGCCAGCCGGGCGCCCCACGCTTGTTCACTAGGACAGCTGCTTTAAAAACTCCTGTTGATTGTCTCTTTTCATTCATTTCAAGATCTTCCTGATTCTTAATACAGTAAATGATTTTTGGTTGACACCTGGACATTTTGAGTATCGTGTTAGACTCTGGATCCTATCTAACCCTTCTGTTTGGGGTGGCTTCCTGTGGCGTTGCTCCAGCAGAAGAGGGGGCAGAGGCAGCACTGTGGCCCCCACGGGCACCGCGCGGTGGGGGTGGGGGGGTCTGATCGCTGTCTGGCAGGGGAACAGTCCCAGCTCCCCGTTTGGCCTTTGACCCCAGCGCAGCGTGGTTGTGTCACTGAGGCACCTCGTGATGTTCTCCAGGAGTGCAGGTCTGAGCCCCCCACGGAGGCTGCTGTTTTTCCTCGGACATTGGCGTGGTGGCTGTAGTCCAGATGCTTTGTCCTCGGCACTGGGTGTGCAGCAATGAACTCAAATTTCAGAAAGTTCTTTCACGGGCGCCCCGTTCTAGCTGAAAGGAATAGACGGTCAATAAGTAAAATACGGACCATGTCTGTTGCGAGTTCTCTCGGAGCGGAGACGGAGCACGAGGTGACTTAGAACTCGCCTGTTACAGAGAAGATCATCACGGAAGGCCTCACTGCTCAGGTGACATTGGAGCGTAGGCCTGAACGCACAATGTTAGGGAAATAGTTTTAGGGCCAAAGGCACAGCCTCCCTGGCATCAGTTTCCCGGGAAGAAGCTGGGGCAATTGTGTTTGTCTGCAGCGCGCAGAGGCAGAAACAGTGCATCCGGGAGCCTCGCGGGGACCGCTGTGTGCGCCGGGGCCGGGGGCCTCGCGGGGACCGCTGTGTGCTCGGGGACCGCTGTGTGCTCAGGGGCCGGGGGCCTCGCGGGGACCGCTGTGTGCTCGGGGACCGCTGTGTGCTCAGGGGCCCGGGGGCCTCGCTGGGACCGCTGTGTACTCAGGGGCCCAGGGGTCTCGCCGGGACCGCTGTGTGTGCCGGGGCCGGGGGCCTCGCGGGGACCGCTGTGTGCTCGGGGACCGCTGTGTGCTCAGGGGCCCGGGGGCCTCGCTGGGACCGCTGTGTACTCAGGGGCCCGGGGGCTTCGCGGGGACCGCTGTGTACTCAGGGGCCCAGGGGTCTCGCCGGGACCGCTGTGTGTGCCGGGGCCGGGGGCCTCGCGGGGACCGCTGTGTGCTCAGGGGCCCGGGGGCCTCGCCGGGACCGCTGTGTACTCAGGGGCCCGGGGGCCTTGCCGGGACCGCTGTGTGCACGTGCAGAACACAGGCCCTTTTGTCCTGAGGGGCTAATAATTCGGATGGCAGGTTCCGGGCATGGAGAGTGGGGGGATGCCACTAACTAGATAATTCAGGGGCAGGGGCACGGTTAATGGGTTACAGAAACTCACTTTTACATTTATTGAGTTACGGTTCACACAGACTTCTCCAGGGCAGATACCTGGCAGAGCTCCAAAGACAGGTCTCTATTTCTTCAATTAATGTTAGTGATCAGCTGTTGTGCCCAAAAAGGAGGAAGGCAGCGTCCCTGCCCTCAGGCACAGCAGCTCTGGGCGCTGGGTGGGGGTTACAGCTCAGGGCCACCGGGAACTTAAGGGCAGTCAGGAAGAGGGTAGGCAGCAGTTCCTGGGCCCTGTCCTAAAAGGAAACTGGCTGTGGAGTGAATGGGGGAGGGGAGCTGCAGGTGGCCCCGGGCTGTCAGCTGGAGGGGCCTGGAGGGGGAGGGGCCTGGAGGGGGGAGGTTGGAGGGTGTGCCTGACCACGTTGCACGCTGTCCCTACAGACTTATGGAGAGGTTCCTCGTGGACGGATTGTATCCTTCGAGGTTTGCGGTGCTCCCTGTTCCTGTGGCCCTTCCCTGCTCCTGCCGGGAGGAGGGATAGGTGAGGCGAGGGAGTGCTTGTTGCATCCCAGCTGGCCCGCACATGACCCACGCTGCCAGGCCGGAGCTTACGCACGTGTGCATCAGCTTTCTGTCAGGAGGACAGTAGGACGGGGCTCATAGCCCCTGCCCGTGTGCCCATGTGCCGGGCCTCAAGCTCTGCCTCCTCCTCTGGTCACCTCTCTGACCTCAAAACTTGGGCTGACAGTTTACGATTCTCTGGTAGGAATGGACTTTGTAAGACAGGACCCGCTCCCCCCTCCGAGGATTGTCCACATCATCAGGGTTTGGAGGGAGACGCTCCCTGGCACCCGAGGTGGCGGGAGAACCATGGCAGCAGGGAGCCCAGGAGTGGCCCGCCCCCTGCCCTGGGCCCTGCCCCGCTCTGGGGAGTCTGAGTATGGCTCGCCTCACCTCCTGCCCTGGGCCCTGCCCCGCTCCGGGGAGTCTGAGTATGGCTCGCCTCACCTCCTGCCCTGGGCCCTGCCCCGCTCCGGGGAGTCTGAGTATGGCTCGC
>PITA01028657.1:0-12591 GCA_004023965.1 Spilogale gracilis | reverse complement strand
GCTCTAGCTGCTGCCGCCCCTCCTGCTGTATTTCTAGTTGCTGCCGCCCCTCCTGCTGTGGATCCAGCTGCTGTGGTTCCAGCTGCTGCCGCCCCTCTTGCTGCTGCCCCTCCTGCTGCCTGCGCCCAGTCTGTGGCCGGGTCTCCTGCCACACCACTTGCTATCGCCCCACCTGTGTCATCTCCACCTGCCCCCGCCCCATGTGCTGTGCCTCCTCTTGCTGCTGAGATCCTTCCCTGTGCTTATCATCTTTGTTTACCTCTGCCCCACATTTGTAGACCCTCCTTTTGTGCTTTTTAAACACATGGAATGGAAATGATGTTGCTCAACTGAATTGGGCCTTGATTCCACTGAGGAACCAATCATGCTGTTGGAGAAGATGGATACAGCATGAAGCACTTATACAATAACAGATTTTACCCTTCGACTTGACAATTGGTGAAATCATTCTCCTAACTTCCCTTTTCTAGGCCTTTTCTGTAACCTGATATATTTTTGCACCAAATAAAGTTATACTTCCCTGCATTAACAATTTAGTGTGATTGTTTCTGCCTTAAGATTTTGCCTTCAGCTCATAGGCAATTGTACCTGACCTACACCTGCAGGATATACACATGGCTTTGTCGCTTCTCAATAATAGGTTCCATTATTCACTGCCTGATTCTTTCTTATGTGCCTCCTTATTTCATGGGCAAATCACCTAACACTATGAACCTGTCCTAGGAAAATAAATAAAAAAGTGAAAACTAGAAGTTTGGAAGACAGTAGGTATATAAAACAAGAAGAACACAATACATGTTTCATGCATCACACCAGCCACCATCACTATGCAATCTATTTGTTCAGCACAGTCTACAAGTTTGTATTCAGACTTGTACTCGACGGCACTGGTGCCATCCATGCAGCAAATCAAATGTTCACTGATTCCGACTCTATTTATGATAGGGCTTCAGTAGTGTCTCATTTTTTTCCCTTTCATAGAGAAGTTTCAGATCTTCATATATTCAAGGGACAGGCAGGTTGCCTCGATGAGGAAAGCATGCCCTTAATAAGACGAAGTGTTTGGTAGAAGCTGGGGCAAACTGTAGACTGCATGATCACATAAGAGGGTATTCCTGAGTTCCTGTCAATTGCTTCCATGGGAAAACAGGGACCCAGTGTTTTCACTGGAAAGTGGGTCTGCTTTCACTGACCCTTCCAAATGCCAATTTCTTCATTCAATCATACAAATAGTATTTATTGAGCATTTATCACACGAGAGGCATTGTTAAATGTACTGGAGTAAAGGCAGAGACCAACACACAGAAAGCTCACCACAGTAATGGAGCAGATATTCTAGCAGAGTTATTTACTTTTCAAGGTTTTTCTATACATTTGTCCACTCAGGTTTCTACACAATATTTTTTCTCTGTGCTTTTACTGGTATGAATAAGACTGAGATTTGAAGTACCTCTTTAGATGAAAGTATCTATGATACATATGGGGACATGGTTCCCAAAGGATAGTTTTACTAATGTACCTCACCCTTCAAGCCCAGAGCCACAGTAAGGTTGCCGAGTTAGGAGAGGGAGGTAGGAACATGTTCACTAATGAGGAAAAGAATGGAGCTAACTCACCAGTTACTCACTTGGGTGAAAACTAACAGAAGGCTGGGCTCTCACACTGCAAAAAGAACTGAAACTAGCAAGTGAATTTGACAAGGACAGGAGATTTATATCATTATAAATTAATTTTATTTCTTATTTACTGTATTTTCTATATTATCAATAATTACCTACTTAAAATTAAATAAAAGCAAGTCAGTTTTCAAAAGCATCAAAAACATAAGATGTTGAGGAAAAAAGGTAACAAAAATATAGAAGAGCTCAACCCCACAACTGCAAAACTTTACAAAGAGAAATTAGAAAAGACCTAGATAAATGGAGATATAGGCCATGTCCCTGGATTCGAAGGAAGTTTAATGTTAAAATGTTAATTCTCCTGCAATCTATCTAAAGATTCGATGCAAATGACACTACAGACAAAGGGCTGATATCCAAGATCTACAAAGAACTCCTAAAATCCAACACCCCAAAAAAAAGATGGATGGTCATATCAAAAAAATGGGCAGAAGACATGAACAGATGCTTCTCCACAGAAGACATACAAATGGCTAACAGACACATGAAAAAATGTTCGTCATCATCAGCCACCAGGGAAATTCAAATCAAAACCACATTGGGATACCACCTTACACCAGTCAGAATAGCCAAAATTAACAGGACAGAAAACAACAAGTGTTAGAGAGGCTGTGGAGAAAGGGGAACCCTCTTACACTGTTAAGTGGGAATGCAAGTTGGTGCAGCCACTTTGGAGAACAGTGTGGAGATTCCTTTAAAAATTAAAAATAGAACTACCCTATGACCCTGCAATTGCACTACTGGGTATTTACCCCAAAGATACAGATGTAGTGAAAAAAAGGGCCACATGTACCCCAATGTTCATAGCCGCAGTGGCCATAATCACCAAACTGTGGAAAAAGCTAAGGTACCCTTCAACAGACAAATGGTTAAAGAAGATATGGTCCATATGTACAATGGAGAGTTATGCCTCCATCAGAAAGGATGAATATCAACTTTTGGAGCAATGTGGATGGGCCTGGAGGAGATTATGCTGAGTAAAATAAGGCAAGCAGAGAAAGTCAAGTATCATTTGGTTTTACTTACTTGTGGAGCATAAGGAGTAATATGGAGGACAGTAGGAGAAGGAAAGGAAATGTGAACCAGGGTAAATCAGAGAGGAAGATGAAGCATGAGAGTCTTTGGACTCTGAGAAACAAACGGAAGGTTTTGGAAGACAGAGGGGTGGGGGGATGGGTGATCCTGGTGGTGGGTATTGAGGGCACATATTGCATGAGCACTGAGTGTGGGACATAAACAATGCATCTTGGAACACAAAAAAATAAAATAAATTAGTATTTTTAAAAAAGCCACTGATGATGTGCTCTGTTCCACACATGATGAAAATACTATAAGGTCCTAGCATTCACCTCAGGTGTCTCCATCCAGCTGGAGACAATCACATTCAGGTTACAGTAGACGTGTGGAGTCTGAGCATTCCACAATGTGTTATCAAACATAAAGGATGAACAGATGAGGTTTAGAAAAAAGAAGAAATGTCAAGGAGAACATAAAAGAGAAGTGAGTGCTCTGGGCTGGAACCTAAAGATAGAATAAGGAGTTGCTGAGGTGATGTGGAAGAATAGACTTTACAAGATGTAACAGCACAATCAAAGGTACACACTTTGTAAGACTCAGCAACCTCACACACCTCTGTGTGAACTCTTAGAGAATAATGGGTGCCTCATGGGCTCTTTAAGAAGAAAAATCAACAAAGTAATTACAAAGAATTCAGCAGACTATCTGGCACATGGCAAGCACTCACAAACAGTATCTGTAATATCTCACTTCTCACTGTAGGTAAATAAGCCTTAAATACATAATGTTTGTTTTGGACACTAATTCTTTAATGCTTTGAATATTTGCCCAAATCCTGTCTTTCAATATACCATAGTTAAATGCCCAAACAGCAAGGCTTATCTGTTTATATCTTCTTTAAGCAGAATTCAAACTGAATTTGAATTATGGAAAGAACACAAGATGCCTTAAATAAAACTTTCTATATAATGCAGAATCTATTGCATATGTTGGTCTATCAAAAGAAAGATCAAATCTACTTGCCTTCAGCATACTACATATGGATAAGATTCTTGAAGGAAAAAGTTCATTTCTAAAAATGGTTCTTTCATCAAAAAGGAATGTGTCAAAGCAAAATCTTGAGGTGGAGTCATTACAATGAGTTTAGACACTGTTTGTGACCCCCAGACTCTCCAATCATCCAGGAAATGCAGTCCAGTCTTCCTCATTCATTGTAGACAAGTAATCCCAGATATGAGTCTTTCCTTCTATTTCCTTATGAGGACTCCACCTGACAGCAACATGCATTTTTCTACTTTGACCAAAAAAGAGAGAATGAGCAAGCCTTGGCACTGTAATAGCCATCCTCAAAATATGATCATGGGGGGAAAAAAGGAATGAAATCCTTGATCACATTTTGAAGATGATTATCACAATGACAATATCTCCTTTGGGGGAATGAAGTGGAAAAATGCATGTTACTGTCAGGTGGGGTAATAACAAGGAAACAGGAGGAAAGACACTGAGTGAAACAGGTGATGGGAATTAAGGCTGTGCACTTGTGATGAACACTGGGTGATTATGGAATTGCTGAATCACATATCATACACCAGAAACTAATGTAACACTGTATGTTAACTATACTTGAATTAAAATAAGATATGATCATTGGAGTCATACACAAAAATGGGACACATGGAAAAAGCCAATAACAGAATATCATATGACAGCTCCAACTTACAAGATACATTATACAGAAAAATATGCAAAAGTGGTTCAATGAATCACAATGCTGCAGAAAAAGGGAAATGATGCTTTTCTCAGATATTGGCATATTTAACCTGATAAACATAATTATTAACATGTAACACTAATTGTTTCCTGGTAGGAAAACAAGAGTGTTCCTCATGGTAACATCAGATCCTCAGCAGAATATAAAAGGGGACAGAGGTGAGGAGACATTCAAACTCAAGAAACCACTCTCGTGAAAACCCACTTATACCCACTTGTGGAACCCCACTATTTCCATTGACACCATGGTCAACTCCTGTTGTGGCTCCGTCTGCTCTGACCAGGGCTGTGGCCAGGAGACCTGCTGCTGCCCCAGCTGCTGCCAGACCACCTGCTGCAGGACCACCTGCTGCCGCCCCAGCTGCTGTGTCTCCAGCTGCTGCCGCCCCAGCTGCTGTGGTTCCAGCTGCTGTGGCTCCAGCTGCTGCAGGCCCAGCTGCTGCACCTCTAGCTGCTGCCGTCCCACCTGCTGCCAGACCACCTGCTGCAGGACCACCTGCTGCCGCCCCAGCTGCTGTGTCTCCAGCTGCTGCCGCCCCTCCTGCTGTGGCTCCAGCTGCTGTGGCTCTAGCTGCTGCAGGCCCAGCTGCTGCATTTCCAGCTGCTGCCGCCCCTCCAGCTGTGGTTCCAGCTGCTGTGGTTCTAGCTGCTGCAGGCCTAGCTGCTGCATCTCTAGCTGCTGCCGCCCCTCCTGCTGTGGCTCCAACTGCTCTGGCTCCAGCTGCTGTGGTTCCAGCTGCTGCCGCCCCTGCTGCTGCTGCCCCTCCTGCTGCCTGCGCCCAGTCTGTGGCCAGGTCTCCTGCCACACCACTTGCTATCGCCCCACCTGTGTCATCTCTACCTGCCCCCGTCCCATGTGCTGTGCCTCCTCTTGCTGCTGAGCCCCCTTCCCTCTACTTATCTCTGTTTACCTCTGCCCTACAGATGTAGATCCTCCTTTTGTGCTAAGCATTAGGACACATGAAGTCTGGTTGATCTCATTCACAGGTTGAGCCTCATGATTCCAATGAACCCAACCCACTGACTCTGTGGGCAAATTCTGGTTCATGTTAAGCTCGTTTCATTATCTTTTCAATACTGGTGCCAAATATGGATATTAATTTGTAATCCATCTGCTAAAAAATTATCCCACTCTTCTAAATTTCTCTTTCTTACTTATCACCGTAGGGCTCTAGATTATCCTTCCCAACAAAGTGAATATTACCTGTAACCCCTCTGCAGTACTGACTGATATCCTCTGACCTGGAATCCAGTTATGTAGTTTCTAAAAGATTGAATTCCTTATGTTTTGTTGCTTCTCTGTTTTCTAATAAACTTTTCTACACATAACAATTCATCGGCACTATTCTCTATTGTATTCATGATCATTTTACTCAGTAACTAAGCAACTATATTTTACATGACGATACAGGAAAAACTCATGTTGAAACCACTTTGAGAATAAGTGCTATATAGAATATAGATAATTTAAGACATTGGAACAAAAGCAGCACATGTGTACATGCACATGTATATGTCTTAGTATCCTAAATTGGAACATATTTAATTCATGTCTTTAGCTCTTATTTATTTATAAATTTTAATTTTTTATTGAGACATAATTGACATATAACATTATATCCTCCAGGTATACACCATAATAATTTGATATTTGTATACTCTAAGGAATGATTACCACAACAAGTCTAGTTACTATCTGTCACCATACAAAGCAACAAAAATTCTTTTCCTTATAATGAAAACTTTTATTCTTTTAGCAGCTTTCAGGTATGTGATACAATAATATTGACTACAGTCACCATGCTAACATTACATCTCCATGACTTATTTTATAACTGGAAGTATACACCTCTTGACCACCTTCACCCAGTTTTCCCACCCCTGATCCCCACTCCCCTCTGACAACTGCCAATCTATTCACTGTATCTATAAGTTTTGTTTTGTTTGTTAATTTGCTTAGTTCCACATATAAATGAAATCATATAGTATTAGCCTTTGACTTATTTCATTTAGCATAATATCCTCAAGATCCATCCATGTTGTTGCAAATGGCAAGATTTCATACTTCTTTATGGCTGAGTAAAATTTCATTGTGTGTGTGTGTGTGTGTGTGTGATGTATATATATATATACATCATATCTTCTTTATCCATTTATCCATTGATGTACAATTAAGTTGTTTCTGTATCTTGGCTATTATAAATAATGCTACAATGAACATAGACAAGCATATATCTTTTTGAATTAATGTTTCATTTTCTTTGGATGAATACTCAGGAGTGGAATTGCTGGATCATATGGCAATACTATTTTTAAATTTTTGAGGAACCTCCATATTGTTTTCCAGAATGGCTGCACCAATTTATATCCCCACCAACAATGCACAGTGTTCTCCTTCTTGAAGCTATGCTTCAGAATCACACATTGGGATACCCCCTTCTATTACATCTGCATTAGTCAGTAAAGCCACTCTAGAAAGAAGGCTACAATGACAAATTTAAACATTAATAACATATTTTCAAGCGAAAAGTTAAGCAAAATTACATGAATAAAAAATGAAAAGTTTAATGAAATTAATTATAAAAACAAAGATTTAAAAACTAATGAAATAGAAAAAGTCTGGTAAAACTGATCAAAGAGATAAAGGGAGAAAGAAGAGGACTGAAAGACTGACAATATTATGTTTGAAAAGGGGAATAATCAGGTCCCAAAAAAAAGTAGAAATGTTTGACTTATAATTAAAAACAATATTAGAGGGGCGCCTGGGTGGCTCAGTTGGTTAAGCTCAGGTCATGATCCCAGAGATCTGGGATCGAGCCCCGCATCAGGCTTCCTGCTCGGCAGGAAGCCTGCTTCTCCCTCTCTCACTCCCCTTGCTTATGTTCCCTCTCTCGCTGTGTTTCTCTCTGTCAAATACATAAATAAAATCTTTAAAAAAAACAATATTAGAATATTACATATAAGTTTATACCAATATATTTGCAAATTATGATTGAATTGACTTGTCTAGAAAAATATAAATTAATAAAATTAATTCCAGAAGATATAGCCAATAACCATTAAAGAAACTATACCTATGACCCAAAATCTATCCTCTATATATAAATACTAAAAATCCAGACTCATGTTGATTTATAAGTAAGTTTACTATACCTTAAAGCTCTCTCCCACTCCAACTAGGAGAAAGACCAGAAGAAAGGAAAATTTTCCCAATTCATTTTTAGTAAAACAATAATATTAAAAACATACAAGGACAATGTGATAAAGGAAAATTATAGGCCTATATTCTTGAAGATCATAGATGTAAAATCCTCATAAATACTAGTAAGTGAAATTCAGCCATATATAAAAAGAATAACACATCATGACCAACTAGAGTTTGTCCTAGAATTCAGGAATGCTTCAAAATTAGAAAATACTTAAATAACCTTGTTGATACTACATTAAAGGAGAAAAAGTTCAGGATCATATCAACAGCCGTTACTAATAATATATAAATTAGTCAGGTTTCTCCAGAGAAACAGAACCAATAGGAGATAGATATATAGACATGCATTCATATACATAAACACATACATACATATGCAAGCTCTCTCTATACATATAACCTATATATATATAACCTATATATATAATCTATATATAATAAATCCCTTTCTCTATAGATATAGATATATAGAGAGCCAATGTTTCAGGAAAATACTGATGTCAAAGGAGTCAGACAGGAGGAGCTCCTTTATAATCAAAGTGGGGCGACATCAGCCTTTTTATTTACCTTCGGCTGATTATGTGAGGTCTACCCACATTGGAGAGGACAATCTGCTTTATTCAGTCTACTGGTGTGAATATTAATCTTACCCAGAAACACTTATCCAGAATAATATATGTCCAAATGTCTGGGCATCCAATGGCCCAGTCAAGCTGATGCATAAAATTGGCCATCACAATAGTCATTTACTATTTAAAACAGTCTAAACAAAATAGGACTAAAAGAGGACATTTTTATCCTAATGAATGCTATTTATTAAAACTTCGTAGCAAATATAATAGTTAACAAATGAGAAGTATACCTACTAAAGTTTAAAATAAGACAAAGATAACTCATATAACTCCCTATCATTCACTGTTGTATTTGAAATCCTAGCCAATGCAATCTGATAAGAAAAAAGTGTTAGGAAAAAAATGTTGGTATTTGTAGACAATTCTGTCATCAACATAGGAAATCCAAGAAAACTCACAAACTTGTGCTAAAAAGAGTTTAGAGAAATCACTGTATAGAGTACTGACAAAAAATAACATTCCTAAAAAAAATAATAATAACATTCCTATAACTTGCAAGAGTCAATTATAATTCTAATTTAATAGGAAGGAAGATTTCATTCATAATAGCTACAAATATTATAAACTGCTTCAAAATAAGTAACAACTGTGCAATGTTCATGAAGAAAAGTTCAAAATATTCTTTGGAAATCTGTATACAAATGAAGAGTTAATGTCAGGTACATTACTGGGGAGATTTAATATCACAAATATGTCACTTCTTCCTAATTGAATCAATAAATTTAATACCATTCTGATCAAAATTCCTATGAGATTTTTAAACAGCATATGATTGCTTCTAAATGCATATAGAAAAGAAAAGGTCCAAGATTAGGTAAAGGAATGCTGAAAAGCTAAGCAGAGGGATTTCTTCTCCCACCCAATAGGCTGCCTTTTAGTTTTGTCCACTGTTTCCTTGGCTGTGCAGACAATTTTTATTTTGATGTAGTCTTGATAGATTATTTTTGCTTTATTGCCCTTGCCTCAGGAGACCTATCTAGAAAAAAAATTTGCTATGGCAAATGTCGGAGACATTACTGCCTGTGCTGTCTTCCAGGATTTTTACTGTTTTAAGCCTCACATTCATTTTGAATTTATTTTTGTATATGGTGTAAGAAACTGACCTAGTTTCATTCTTTTCCATAGTGCTGTCCAATTTTCCCGACACCATTTTTTGAATAAACTGTCTTTCTCCCATTGAATATTCTTTCCTGCTTTGTTGAATATTAACTGAACCTTAATTGACCATATAGTTGTGCGTTCATTTTTGGATTTTCTAGTCCGTTCCATTGGCCTATGTGTCTAATTTGTGCCAGTACCATAGTGTTTTGATTACTACAGCTTTGCAACTTCACTTGAATCTAGAATTGTGATGCCTCCAGCTTTGCTTTTCTTTTTCAAGACTGCTTTGGCTATTTGGGGTCTTTTGTGGTTCCATACAAATTTTGGGATTGTTTATTCTAGTTCTGTAAAAAAAACGCTATTGGCATTTTGATAGAGATTGCTTTAAATATTTAGAATAGGAAGTCCCTTTTTAAGTCAATGACATTTGCTGGTTGACCAGGAAGAGAAGGAGGAAGAGAAATAGAAGTTACTCAAATGAATGGAAATGCAGTGAACATCTAATCTTTTTTTATTTTTTAAGGATTTTACTTATTTACTTGACAGAGAGAGATCACAAATAGGCAGAGAGGCAGGCAGAGAAAGAGGGAGAAGTAGGCTCCCCACTGAGCAGAGAGCCCGATGCGGGACTGGATCCCAGGACCCTGAGATTATGACCTGAGCCAAAGGCAGAGGCTTAACCCTCTGAGCCACCCAGGCGCCCTAATCTGACTTTCTAAAAGTCTTTGTCCAAGCTTCATAACAAAGGTTCCCAAAATAATTGATTCATTGCTCTAGTAGATTAGATGATTCTTCATTAATGTTTGTTCTCTTCTCCTTTGGGAGAAGTATCCTCTCCCACTCTCCCATGCTGCGACTTGAACTTCACCATGTGACTTGCTTTGGCCAATGGGCTGTTAGAGGACATGATTCACTCAGACTTGAAATATGTCTGCAGGACTGCATTGCTCCCATGTGCTTATGCCATCAGAACCAGGGTTTCCAATTAAAATACAGGATACCTCATTAAATTTTAACCTCAGATAAACAAATTTTTAATATAAGTATGCCCCATGCATACTCAAACAAACATGCTGAAGATTTATTATGCTAAAGATAAATCCAGTTTTAACTTGGCACCTATATTTTTATTTGCTAAATCTTGCAACTCTAATTTAGAAGGAAGTCCCAAACCAACCCACTGCCAGAAGCCAAGTCCAGCCTTCATCAGCCAAAACCCAAGTGACCTGCAGACATGTGACCAAGAAATAAATACTTGTTATTGTACATTCTGAGAGTTTGTGGATGCTTGTTATGCATTACAGCTGACTAAGTCAACCATAGTGGCAACAAGAAACTAGCTTTCATGTAATTCTAGCCACATTAATTCAGACAATTACTTAGTCTGCACCTGCACACGAAAAATCAACAAATACTGTAAAGGAGCCAAGAGAGAATCTTGGGATGAAGAGATTTAGGGAATGAATTTAATATAATTCACAACTATGATATATTCCATGATATCACTGAAGCAAAAACAAAACTAATCCCCCCATGAAAACAACAAAAAGTGTCTCCCTTTAAGCTCAAGGTAGTAATTTTAGGACATTGGATTAGAGGTTTGCAAGCTCCTGGCCCTCTTTCATTTAGTGCTCACAGAAAGTAAGTGGGGTTGATGGAACAAGATGCTTCCCCTCACCAAATTCAAATGAAAAGTACATCTCTACTTCACAAATAAGAAGCACATTTATGGAACTCATCACAAAGGGTAAGGTAGGGGGTGAAGTATAAATAAAAAATAAAAGGAATTAGACAAGCGCATTATCTCACAGTGCCACAATGTGTTACCAAAGGGAATGAGACCCCACTCATCCCAGAACAGGCAACCCCCCACACCTCCACCCACCAGTAAGCCATGCTCTGTTTATCATTCCTCAGAGAGAAACTCTGCACCAGTGCACATATGACCCAGCAAACAAGTCCTTTGGCTCTTTCAGATTATCTCTCATTGGGACAAGACATTTTCCTAGCTTTTTTCCAATATCAATTGTTAATAACTCTTACTTAAGACCTGAGGTAAAAATGGGGAATACTTGAGATGTTCTCTCTCCTGTCTGAAGACTATGATCTACTGAACCTGATGAAGCTAAAACTCATAGTAGAGGCTGCTTACTGAAGAATAAGGAGACCTAGATCCCACAGTGTGACTATGGTAAACCCACATGAGCTCTCCTGTAAGATGAGGGGATAGGCCTACGTGTTTTCTACAGTTCCTTCCCAGAATCTACACATGCAATGATTAATCCTGAATAGATTATAAAATAAAAACTGCAACAGATCCTTGATGAAAATCTTACAGTCAAGGTAGAAGTTGAGTTTGGTTTGGAAGGAGGAGAGGGCATTCCAGGTGAATGGGGAGACAACAACCAGGGCAGAACAGCCCAGGCCCTACGAGGGAAAAGTGACTAAACCAGGGTGACGGAAGTCCAGGATACAATGTGGTCCTTCCTCATCTGAAAACCACAAACGTGCCCCTCAGTGAGTCGTGGAAGGAGAATTCTGGGAAGCAAATGTCTACTGGCCTGGACAAGAATGTTGCTATAAACCTGTTACTGTTAGGAGCACAGGTGTAAATACGGCAAGTCACTGTTTAGGTGGTAATTATGTGAGTCTTTGAAGTCCAGCAATAAAATGCTGGCTAAAAGGCAGAATGATTAGATACTCTTCTAGTTTAGAAAACACACTCTTTTCTCTACTATGAATTAGAAATATTTCAAAGGAAAATTCATCAGAATTAAATCCAATGTCTACGTTTAGTAGGAATAAACAATATGCAAAACAAAGGAATGTTTGTGGTTGTGCACATGGATGTGTATAAGGTGAAGATTCAAAAAACATCCTTTACTCAATGCTAAATCCACACTTCATTCGCCGGAAGATTAAGAAATGATCATGTGAGCTGGGGGTCATCAGCAGCTGGCCAGCCAGGGTATATAAAGGGCCCAGAGCAGAACAAAGACATTCACACCTGACAAAACACACCCAAATCCTCTCGCCAGGCCAACACTAACCAACCCCACATCACCATGTCCGGCTCCTGCTGCGGCTCCACCTGCTCCTCCTCGGGCTGTGGGGGAGGCTGCTGCCAGCCCTGCTGCCAGCCCTGCTGCTGCCGCGACCCCTGCTGCTGCCGCCCCGTGTCCTG
>PITA01028656.1:0-19029 GCA_004023965.1 Spilogale gracilis | reverse complement strand
CGTGCGTGAGGGGCAACGAGCTGCAATATACCACCTTTGTGTGTACACTGCATTTATTTTGAGGGTCTAATGATTCTAAGATAATTTTCTGGATGCCATGCTAAGGAGTCTGGATGGATGTTATTTTGTTTTCAGGTATATGAGGATAATAATGTAATTATGGAGCACTATGTGTTGGACACTTTTATAAGTATTTTACATGGATATCTTCTGTCATCGAAGCTGTGTGGTTTGCACTACTAACAATAAGAAAAGTGAAGCACTGAGATGTTTAGTGTTTTGCTCGAGGTGTCGTGTCTAGTAAGTGAACCCGGAGTCCTGGCCCTGGTGGTAGAGAAGGGGTGCAGAGACCGTCCTCCTTACTTGTTGTCCAGAATGACTGAGAACTGACATACAAGCGCCTAAGCCCTCTGAAACTCCTGAAAGAATAGTGCAACCTCCATGTAGCTGACTTGTGTCTTCAGCTGCTTCTTGTAAAGTTTACTATTTTACCAAGTTTTGAATTACTGCATTTTTGGCTTCAGTATGTTTCATACTTTCTCTCCCCCTTGCCCTGTGTCTGCCTTCTGACCCTTTATTTTGCTGCTGTCTTTATCATTTTCATGTACTTTCCATCCATCTCTTCTCTCTGACTCCTCTAGGAAAAAAAAAAAAAATCCGTGAAGGCAAAGGAGGAAACTAGGTGTAAGGGACAAATATTAAAGACCTAAGTTTCCGGAGATACAGTTGTTTCATTCCTTATGTCTTTGTTCCAGCCCCCAAGAGTTAGAGCTTACAAGTCACACAGTCCAAAGAAAATGAGAAAATGACCTGTCCAGAGACCCAGTGTCCACAGGGAGCCTCTTCCATTGACACCCACAAACATCTTCTGTACCCATCACTTCTTGATTCCCACCTCTCCCACTGAAAAATTTCCTTCCTTCGAAAAAGGTTCCTATAGCTTCTACTTCTGCTCTAATCCTGCTTTCCCATTTTGAGCTGCCTGTCCCCTCCATGCTGTGCCTGTACCTTCCACTCTCCCACACCTTTCTTTTCAACGGTAAACACACTTTTCAGGTAAACACACTCTCGCCAGACTGGCCAGATCAGCACCTTGCTCAAACCTTTTCTTTGCCTACCTCCACTGTAAAGGCTGGAAGCATCCTTTGCTTCTGGCTTCCATATAACACAGCTGTGGTCAATAAGATATAAGCCAAAGTCGGCTGAGTAGCTTCTAGGACAACCTCTTTTGATAAATGGCACAGATGTTGCTGGTGCTTCCCACCTTGGTTTGGTTGTTCCTGCCTTGAATGCAGATTCTTTACCTGAAGCAGAGCAGCCATCATGTGACCTTGATGGAAAAGCCATGAAATTAAAGACACTGAATTTTGTCTTTGAAATGATGCCACCCACCTCCACATTTGTTACATGAGGGGAGAAAAAAGGTCCCTGCTTGCTTCTAAGCCTTGTTAACCGGGCTTTCCAGTATTTGTAGCCATAAAGCTCTTCTGATAGATACACCTGCTCTCAATACCAGTCTCCCTCTAGTTATCTTTCTCAGTGTCTCCTTTCTTAACCAAGCTAATGATCCTTTTCAACCTTTTACTCACCCTTCAACCCACTAATATTTAACAGAGGCTCTCAGTAACCAAAACCAAAGGCCCTTTTTAATTTTTATCTGATTTTAACCCTCCATGGCATATGAAAATATTAACTATTCTTACCTTATGTGAAATTCTTTTACTTTTGTGCCACCATCTTCCAATTTTCCTTGTTTTTCATTTTCATTTTGGTTACTATTTCCTCTCTGCTCCTCCTGGCTCCTCTACCTCCATTTTACCCCATTCAATGATAGTACTCTCAGAGTACCCTTCATTACTGTCCTGCCAGTTATTCTATTGTCTTTCAGGAATCTTCACTTGGATACCCACAAACTCATTAAAATGCTCCCAGACAGAACTTATCATTTTCCCACAAAAATTGGTCAATTTTGTGTGTTCTTAATTATGGTACTCCATCCACCCAAATAAATTCAAGTTCCTACATTTAATCAATTACCACATTATCTAGATTCTCCCTCATTATTGCTTGAATTTTTCCTTTCATCCCTCCACCAGTTTTTAGTTTAGTCCTTGAAAAGCAAAGAATATACCTAATCCATTTGATCTTCTAATCATGTCTATCACATACTTAGCACTTATTAAATATGTATGAAATAAATGAAATTGTCTTAACTACTGTCATCACTGGAGATCTATAAAACCTACCATTCTTTTGAGTTGTAAAGAGTTTGTTACAATGTCACATATTCATGTCTATTTCATGTATATTTTCTCCTTTTCACTTTGAGACAGAGTATAGTACAAAGATACATATTCGAATCCTGTGTACTTAGAGACTATATTTAAGTTATACTGCTTTCTAAATAATTAGCTTACCTAACAGTAGTTTGATGACTGTTAATTGAGAACTCAAAACACCATGCTGTTGCATTAAGATCTGTACAATTGTTTCACCACCCAGATTGCAACCAGCCCATGTTTTAGGGAAGAAAATAACTGTGCAGGAGGAGGGGGAGGGAGACGGATGGGCAATAATTGGATTCCGTAGTGGTAGAGAATTTTGACCCAAAATATCCAAGGAAACTAGACTGTGGAATAGGAGCATCTGGATAACACATACAACATGGTAAAAGATTAGGGATTTCCCACTGTTGGTTATATTTATAGGTTTATAGCATTTTAGAGCTAATAGGGAAGACCTTCTAAATTCAAAACCTCTCATTTTCCAAATAAGGACACTGTGACCTGGGGAAAGTAGGTGACTTGTCCAAGTTAGTAGCAGATCAGGACTACATAGCAGGTCTTTGGGCTGTCCAGTTTAGCATTCTCACCGTTTCTCTCCAGTCTGAATCTCTGATATCCAAAGATCTATAGTATGACACAAGAGAACTTATCTTCATCACGAATCTTCATTGTTTAGAACATTAGCTATTTAAAGCTTCTGGTGTAAAGGAATATTTTATATTCTGAATTAAGATTTCTCTATTCTATATGGTTTCTTTGTGGTGGTATTATCTGATATAGTAACATATACTTCACCTAAAAGATTCCTACAATCATTACATTTATTAGATTTCTATGTTACATGATTTATCTGATTATCACTGAAGAGTTAATCCTGGTGAAGGGTTCAATGAAAAACTCATGTATGAGTTCTCTGATGTCGTGTAAGGTTTGTACTCCGACTGAAGGCTTTTCCGCATTCATTACACTGATAGGGTTTCTCTCCTGTGTGAGTTCTCTGATGCACTATAAGGGATGAATTCTTAATGAAGGCTTTTCCACACTGATCACATTCATAGGGTTTTTCACCAGTATGAATTCTTTGATGTTCAATAAGGTATGCACTCTGGCTGAAGGCCTTTCCACATTCATTGCATTCATAAGGTTTCTCTCCAGTATGAATAACCTGATGTACAGTAAGGGAAGATCGCCCAGTGAAATGTTTTCCACATACCACACATTCATAAGGTTTCTCTCCAGTATGAATTCTCCGATGCTGAGTAAGAGATGAATTCTTGCTGAAAGCTTTTCCACACTGGTTACATTCAAAAGGTTTTACTCCAGAGTGAAGTCTCTGGTGTTCTATAAGGTATGTACTTTGGCTAAAGGATTTCCCACATTTGTTACATTTATAGGGTTTTTCTCCAGTGTGATTCCGTTGATGCAGAGTAAGGGTTGAGCTTTTACTAAAGGCTTTTCCACATTCACTACACTCGTAGGGTTTTTCTCCAGTATGACTTCTCTGATGTACAATAAGGTGCATGCTCTGACTGAAGGCTTTCCCACATTCATTGCACTCATAGGGTTTTTCTCCTGTGTGAGTCCTCTGATGAACTGTAAGATTCATGCTTTGGGTAAAAGCTTTCCCACATTCGTTACATTTGTATGGTTTCTCTCCAGTGTGAATCCTTTCATGTTGAATAAGGGATGAATTCTTACGGAAGGCTTTTCCACACTCTTTACACTGATAGGGTTTCTCTCCAGTGTGAGTTCTTTGATGAACAGTAAGGTTCATGCTCTGGCTGAAGGTTTTCCCACATTCATTACATTTGTAGGGTTTCTCTCCAGTATGAATTCTTTGATGTACAGTAAGGGAGGAGCGTTCAATGAAGTGCTTCCCACATACATTACACTTATAGGGTTTCTCCCCAGTATGAATCCTCTGGTGCTTAAGAAGAGATGAGCTCTGGCTGAAGGTTTTCCCACATTCATTACATTCATAGATTTTCTTTCCTACAAACATACTTTGAGTTTTAATTAACTCAGAGTTCTGTTTGGTGTCTTCTCCATGTGAATTCTGATTATGGGGCCTTTGTCCCCCAGGAATACTTTGCTGTATATCAAGGATTGACCCTTGACTAGAACATCTTTCAAATTCATGACCTCCACATGCCTTCCTCTCGGGGAGGGTTTCCTTATGAGTAACAGCCACTTGACGCTGATATCTGTCCTGGTTTTTTTGTTGCCCATCCAACCAATTATCCGGTTCCCAGGCTTCCCCTAAAGAAGAAGGCCAAAGACCTTCCCTTTCCATTATTAACCCATAGGATAAATCTTCAGTAATGCTGGGCTTTGTAGTTGATTCTTTGGTTTCAAGTCTTGTCTCCTGGTCAGAAAAAAATAAAAATTCAAATACACATTGCTGGAAGACAAAAAACTGTGGGAATGAGAGAAAGAAATTGAGAAATAACTATAGGGAACATGGGAGAGCTTTCAAAGATGTCCCTATAGTTAGGAAGAAAACCAGAAGAGAGGGAAATAACAGTGAACCAGTACATAAATAACGGGAAAACTAGAGGAGGTAGTAAGCAAAGAAAATACTAAGCCTATGTGTGCAGGAGGGATGGACACTGAAATCACTGACCTCTGGACAAGGCTGAATAATGAAGATGGAATGAAGGGAAAATAGACAAGCTGGGATCGGGCAGGCAGATCAGAAAACCCTGGTATTCCGACCAGCAGTTTCTTCTCCCCTGCAGCGCTGCCTCTAATTCTGGCACTGTATCTTTGTACAACACCACGGTGTGACACCGTGAAAGACTGTTGGCTCTGGAGTCAGACACACTTGGGTTTAAGCCCTGGCTGTTAACATACTCTCTTAACTAATTGAGTCTCTGGGTTTTAGTTTTCACAGATATAAAATAAAGATAAAAATAATCTGTTGAGGATTAAGTAAGTTAATGCATGTAAACTACCCCTCAGGAATATGCTTGTTTGGAACATAAAATACCACAACTTCCTTGAAACTTAAGGGAAGGTGACACAATCTAAAGGTTCCCCTCACTGCCAATTTTCAATAGGCTGTAGTTTCTCATTTTCTTTAAGTAAGGGTCCTACAGGTCCTTACTGTTTCCTAAATTCCCATTTGTTAGAGATGTGAACTGGTGGCAAGGAGAGGCAAACCAGGATCTGTTGAGCTGCTTGAGATGGGGCTGAAGAAAGGACCTTGTGACCACTTAAGACTTTTCTCAGATCTCACTTCTTATCCTATACAAAATGGCTGAGGGCAATGAGAGGCAGAGGACAGAAAACTAAAATCTGAGAATCAGCTCTCAGCTTGATCAGAATTACCAGAGCCAAGATTAACACTGAACTAACAAACCAAAGGCTTGTAGAGAGGAGGCTTCACTATGAAGCATGAAGTATGCATTAACTGGACCAACTCCTTGAAATCTGACCTGCTTATGGCGAAAAAGAGAAAAATTGGAAAGCCATGTAGGCTCCACTTCTAAAACACCACCAGGTTACCCCAGAAAGGACCTACCCAATCAAATGTGAATATCAACAGGCAACACATGAACTAGAGGCTGCCTCCTGCCCCGTCACTATATCATATCCAACTGTCCAACCAAAGCTCTACCCAGTAAAACAACATAGAGGGCAAAGGAGGAGCCATTCACACTGTTAGACAAATACAAACTCCAGACAAAACCGCTCTCATTCAAGATAAATGATACACAGAAAATATCAAATTTGGAAATTATGTAGAGGTTCAAGAAATAAAATTTTAAAAACAGGAGAACAAGGAAAAAAAGCAAATAAAAACCACCTGGAAAATAAATACTGGAGGAAAAATGAAATGCTTAAAGTCATCAAAAGGCATCAAAAAGGAAGTAAATAAAAACAGTGGCATACTGGGAGGTGAGCTTTCCAACACATGGCCCATACAGGACTAGAACCTACATCTGAAAAATGGTGTCTGTGGAACACTAAACCCACCAAAAAAATGGGCAAAAGATTTGAATAAGCACTTAAGAAAAGGAAACACTGGTGGTGAGTAAACAAGCAAAGATACCCAATCTCGACAGTAATCAGAAGGGAGATTAAAGCTTCAATGAGTAACATCCACCTGAGTAAAAAAAAAAAGTGCAGACTGGTAGCTTTAGAGTTTAGAAGGATGTGCTGTACTGGAAATTTCACATACCACTGGTGGAAATGTAATTTGGTTCAGGTGTTTGAAAAAGTTTTACACTACCTTGTAATATAGGACAGGCACACAGACTGGTTTAGTAAACCTGGTAGGTACTTACACTTAGGGAATTTGCTTTGCAAAGGTATACCACAATTCATAGTTTTTAAGGTATCAGTGTGCACAAAAGCAAAAAACTGGAAACCACCCAAATGTTACCAGCAATAGAATCGATAACTAAATTGTGAAATATTTGTGACCACGGGATAATTGAAAACAGTGAATGTTAAGGATGTCATGTTTGTGTCTCCCCAAAACTCATGTGTTTTAGAGATGATTCACATCTCTAATCCCCAGTGAGATAATCAACATAATAAATAAGTAAAATACTTAGAATTTAAGTGACATACCTTATGGAAAAAATAAAAGCAATAAGATGGAAATAGGGAATATGATGGGTGAGGGGAATGGTTTGTAATTTCACATAGAGTCTTCAGGAAAGGCCACAAGGAAAAGGTGAAATTGAAGCCAAGACTTTAGAGGCAAAGGAGGGAGTCACAGGACTTTGAAAGGGAGAGCATCCCACACAGAAAGAACCACCAGGGCAGAGGCCCCGAGGTAGGCATGGGCCTGCACTGTATAAGGATCAATTAACTGTGGATACTCCTACATTTATCCTGGTGTTTTATTTTTTTTTATTTTTATTTTTAAAGATTTTTATTTATTTATTTGACAGAGAGAAACATAGCTAGAGAAGAAACACAAGCAGGGGTACTGAGAGAGGGAGAAGCAGGCTTCCTGCTGAGCAAGGAGCCCGATGTGGGACTCGATCCCGGGTCTCCGGGATCATGACCTGAGCCGAAAGCAGTCACTCAACCAACTGCACCAGGCGCCCCTATCCTGGTCTTTTAGATCAGTTTTCCTACTGATGGAGGCAAAGATGTATCTGTACTAAACTTGAAGGAGGTTCAGGTTAGCACAAGGTAAATAGGGACTCTGTAACAGTATATAAATTCTGTGTGTGTATGTACATATGTGTTATTGCACACGTGTGCACACACGCACAGAGGTAGTCCACCTAGTACCTTTCTGAGAATGATAGGAAGTTGTGTATAAAACACAAATAATAGGTTTCTACATTTAGGGGTCATAAAAGGTGGCTTCCTGGAGAGTTTAAATGTTACAGAATCCCTAACTGTATCTCATTTCATAGATGTAATCTTTGGTAGTAGATTTTAATACTTTGCACTTGTTCTTGATTGTTTTCTTCATGACTGTACTTCAATGGATTTAAGTCTAAAGACCACTGATTAGAGGCTGAAAATTCACTGCTTTCCACATTGCTAGTAATTCCCATCTTTGTTTCAACATTAACAAGTTTACTAGTGATAAACACTTTCTACTCAGCTTTTATAGAATAGAGGCAAAATCTAATGAACCTATAGACATGAAAATCTTAGTACAGAAAAAGAAAACAGTTATCTGGGGTTCCTGGGCGGCTCAGCCAAGCATGTGGCTCTTGATTTCAGCTCAGGTCATCATCTCAGGGTCGTGGGATTGAGCCCCGTGTTAGGCTATGTACTGAGCATGGAGCCTGTTAAGATTCTCTCTTTCTCCCTCTGCCCCCCACCCCACTCTCCCACCACCACCACCACTACAAGCTCACACACACACACACACTCTCTCTCTCTCTCTAAAAAGAAAAGTAAGGAAGAAAACAATCATCTAAAAGAAAAACTGCAGGGCACCGGGGTGGCTCAGTCATTAAGAGCCTGCCTTATAGCCCAGGTTATGATCCTGGAGTCGTGGGATCGAGCCCTGCATCAGGCTCTCTGCTCGGCAGGAAGCCTGCTTCTCCCTCCCTCACTTGTGTTCCCTCTCTGTGTTTCTCTCTGTCAAATAAATAAATAAAATCTTTAAAAAATAACAAAAATAAAAAAATAAGAGAAAAGAAAAACTGGGCCAAAACATTAAGGTTCTATATTTGCTAGATGCCACAGCAAGGCAGGGAAAGAAAGTTAAAACTTTTGTTTAAGAATTAGCATTAAACTCGAAAGGAAGAAACAAAACAAAACAAGAAACCTGTGTCCAACTTCCGGCACATTATTCCCCCTATGAACGCGTCTCTCCCACTGTCCCACTGAGAGGGGGGCTGGCAGTACCTACCCCATAGGATGGTTACTAAGAGTGAGTCATGTTGGCTGGACAGCAGACAAGCACAGCACTCCGTCCTCCATGCTTTCTTGTCTTGGCTTTGAACAGAAGACTAAATGGTAGGTTAACCTGGCAGTAACATCAAAGAAAACCTGGAAAAAATAAGACCTGGAGTTAGCACACCACCAGTTTTCTGGACTTTATCCTCTGGCTCCATTTCTCTAGGTCTTTGGTTTCTCCTCTCTGCTCCTGTAAATGCACTTGAGTTTTTTTTGCTGGTAAACAAACCAGAGGCACTCAACCTCTGTCTTATCTCAGCTCTTGCCCGTTCTTCCTTTTCCTCTGAAATGTACCCCATTGAAACAACTGTGTTTTTACTTGTTTTTTTACCCACAGCACATTTCTTTCTGCAGCAACAGTGCTCTTCCCCACACCACATCCTTAGCATCCTTCTGGCTAAGGCCAACAGCACCCTCCAGTTCTTGGTTGGCATGCTGTACTCTCCCACAGCTGCTCTCTTCCCTTGGCTCCCCCTACATTCTCTCCTCCTTTGTTGACTCTTTCTGTCCTTTTCACTGGGGCATTTTTGGCCCCAAGTCAATATTACTGTCCTTTAGGGACCCATCCTTGCTGCTTTGCCCTTCTCATCCCCTCATCCTGATAATAATACTCATTAATACGAATGTCACAGATATGATTGTAACTTTCAAATGTGTATTTTCACCTAATTTCTAAAAATTGTACTTGATGTCATTCGATATTCACTTAATAAACATATATTTAAGTACCTACTCCGGCAGGCAACATGCCAGGCAGGGGATATAAAGCAAAGTTAGCTCAATCATGACAATTCAGTGAGCCTGCATACTACTGGCTAGACAGACATTCTGAGAGGCAAGGCAAATATAAAGTGAAATGCAATCATTAACAAATGCAGAGTCTTTAGGATTTAGCCCAACAGAGAAGCCTGAAGACCAATAGAGAAGAGAAAGGAAAACCTAGGATCAAGAATACATGTGTTTGCCTTTGCTGTCTTCAGAAAACCCACCAAAAATGACAGTGGGGTAATGAAAAAGACATTTATAAACCTATTAAAGTAATAGAGAGAACAAGGGGGAAAAAATGCTGCATACATATACCAAAAAATGAAGCAAGCCAAAAAAAAAAAAAAAGAAATTAATGCATTAAAAAGGTTGCTATTAAGAAGGAACACTCAGAATGAGAAGGTGATTTACAGAAATCTAAAGATATAATAGAAATAATTTTTTTCAGAAAAGGACTGAAACACTAAGTTCAAGGAAATCTTTATATCTCCTGGCACTCTTCCCTTCAAACAAGGCCATGTAGTCAACCACAGGGTCTTTGCACCTGCTGTTCCCTTGACTAAAATAAAGCTGTTAACCAGTCTAATTCTCTTATGCTGCTTACTTTTTCCATGTAGCACTAGGACTCTATGCTATTCATTCTTTTCTCCTTCCATGCTTGCTTTCTTTATTGTCTCCTCCAATAGGCTATAAGCTACATGGGGAAACTGCCTGTCTTATTTAGTTCTATAACCACAGTGCTAGGAATAGGGCCTAGTACTCACAAAATGTCTGCTGAATAAAAAGATTATTTACTAAGAATAAATACAAACAGCAATAGTAATCAAACCACAGAATCGATAGTAAAGGCAATTAAAGGTACCTTCAGGGATCATTTTATACCTAATAAATTAGCACTAAAAGGCATAAAATATCCAAGGTTTTACAATGTATAGCAGTAGTCATAAAAAATACATATTTTGACCCATGATTCTTGTAAAATTCTATTCTTTAGAAAGCTTACTGGAGGGGCACCTGGGTGGCTCAGTTGGTTAGGCGACTGCCTTTGGCTCAGGTCATGATCCTGGAGACCTGGGATCGAGCCCTGCATCAGGCTCCCTGCTTGGCGGGAAGCCTGTTTCTCCCTCTCTCACTCCCCCTGCTTGTGTTCCCTCTCTAGCTGTGTTTCTCTCTGTCAAATAAATAAATAAAATATTAAAAAAAAAGAAAGAAAGAAAGCTTATGGAAACTAACAGCCATGTTCATAAAATTCTTTTTTTTTTTTATCAGTATGTTCTTTAACTGATTTCTTTTATTGCTTTATACTTAGGTAGCCATACAGTATTCAGAGATTTAAAAAAAGAAAATGCCTATCTCTTTAATTTAAAAAACGTGTAAGAAGAAATGGTGATCAATGCTTTTATTTTGAGTAAAAAATATGAGACTGTAAAATGGTTTTTTTCAGAGGAAAGTCAGTGATAACCTCTAACAGAAACTTCACTTGTGAGGGATATTAGGAACCAGTTAACAGATTGAAAGGCATTAAATGCTTAGAGGAGAATGGAAGGCAGATTGAAAATTTAGGAATGAGAAAGGGAATGTATAAAACCTGAGATTATTAGTGAGAATAAGGCTAAAGTCATCTTCATTTGTTTTTAAATGAAAACTAAAACATGTATACAAGTTTGCAACTCAGGGAGAAAAACATCAGTTTGCTTTAAGAATGCTGACAAATGTTTAAATGAATGAAGGAAAGAAAGCCATGGATACAGATTATGGCTGAGAAGACAGACCCATGAAACAGAGGCAAGAGAATATAAAGTGAAAGAAGACAGAAAGACAGGGATTCAAAATACAGATGAAGACAGAAAAGCAATAATAATTGGCAACATTTACTGATGTTCACAGCAATAAATAAATGCTCCAAAAATAGTAACTCATTTAATTCTCCTACAATATTTCTTTCCTGCACCGTGAGGACTTTTATGAGATCGATGGAGGATGACGGACATGAGTAATGCAGAGACCTTTGAGAGACTACGGCAGCAGGGGTGCAGGTCTCTCCAGGAGACCCAGGGAGCTCCGCAGGGATTTCTCCCAAGGGGAGACACTCATGTAACAAGTCCCTGCAGCCTGATCTGTACCTGGAGAGGGGCACGCTGTAAGTCCACTTGTCATCCAGCTCAGTTCTTTGAGTTGCAGCTGAGAGATCACATTTTGTTTGGAAAGCTGATGCCCTGCATGGAAGGAGAGATATTAAATTTGGGTCATGAACTGAGTAAAATAACCATTCCTGGTACCTGTCCTTGTCCCTTCCCTGTCAGCCTCTGAAGTTTTCCATTCCATGTCCAGAGAGGACACCCAAGCAACCACCCTAAAACAATGACCTGTCACATCAGGATTGCAAGTGCAAAGTCCTGAGCCTCTGTGGTTGTGCACCATGGCAGTGGGTGGGGAAAGATGTCAGTAGGGAGGTTATGAGTTAGAACTAGAGGTCCTTACCCAGTGAAACCAAGTCCCTGTAGTTCTCCAGCATCACTGTCATATAAAAATTCCTCTGAGCAGAATCCAGACAAATCCAGTCCTCCTAAGTGCAATCCACAGATACATCCCTGAATGTCACTGACTCCTGAAACTATAAATCCTGCTCAGAGGATTATGCCAATAAAACCCCTGAGGGAAGTGGAGAAAAAAAAAAACACAAAACATTAGAAGGGACAGGATAAAGAGATCTGTGTGAGAAAAATGTCTTGTCTGTCAAAAGAAACTAAACAAAAAGTGTACATTATCATGAAATAATCAGAGATAAATGTAATATAAAGTGCTTTAGGGTGCCAGGGTGGCACAGTCGGTTGAGCACCTGACTCTTGATTTTGGCTCTGGTCATTATCTCAGGGTCCCAGGATTGAGCCCCACGTCGGGCATGGAACCTGCTTAAGATTCTCTCTCTCCCTCTCCCCTCACCCCATCATATGCACTCTCTCAAATAATTAAATGAATAAATAAAAAGAATGTGCTTTGACATGTAAGGGCAAGAAGAGATGGTATTAGAAAGTAATAGGGAAAGATAATGAAGGCTGCTCTAGAGTACTACTGTTGAAGAGTAGGTACTGTTTTAATGGCTTCCCATTTACCCTGCTGGTGAAGGAGGGATCCCGTGCCTTACAGAGCACAAGATGACTGAACACATGACACCCAGCACCAAGCAGAAGAGGCTGACAGCAGTTTACCAGTCGCATATTCTCATAGCCTGAGGAAGGAGGAACTACCCACCGTGCAGGGCCACTCAGGGAGTGTACCAGCAGGGGCTGTGGGAGGCAGGGTTTACAGTGACAAGAGGGTGAGGTGACCCTTGGTTACTGTGCAAAGATGCAGTTGGCTTGTCTGAATAATTTCATGGGCTGGTAGGGAGGCAAAACCCATTAGGTTGAGGACTGGAGAGGGGGGATTCACTCAGGATCTGGCTGATAGGATAGCTAGCTAGGGAGGGTGCTTTTCCTGC
Organism: Spilogale gracilis; assembly: GCA_004023965.1. NCBI lineage: Eukaryota > Metazoa > Chordata > Mammalia > Carnivora > Mephitidae > Spilogale > Spilogale gracilis. Next base: position 6,117 of record PITA01028656.1, on the reverse strand, counting down.
TGGGTTGGGGCAGCAAGACCAGGGGAACTCATAGCCAGGTTTCTGGAGGCCCCTGAGGCTCAGTGTTGTCAAGGCAGCACCTGGAATTTCAGGCTTTACAATATAGGCAGGATCCCAGTTAATGGAGGGAAAGCATGTACAAATAGGATACATGCAGAATATGGTTGAGAGGTCCAAGAAAGCACCCCAGTTTGACCTGAAAGTGGCACTTTGAATTTATAAGCCCATTTCAGCCTTGTTCTCTAGCCCTTACACTAGAAAGTAAAACACAGTAAGCATTCAGTTTCTGTTTAATGAGTGTGATGGTTAATTCTATGTGTCAGCTTGACTGGGCTAAGCTATGTCCAGATAGCTGGTAAAGTGTTATTTCTAGGTGTTTCTGTGAGGGTGCCCCCAGTGAGTCAGTAGACCCAGTAAAGATCAGCCTGCAGCAATGTGGAGAGCAGCATCCAATCCACTGAGGGCCCAGATAGAACAAAAAGGCTGAGCAAAGACAAATGTGCTGGCTCTGCTTGAGCTGCAACAGTCCTCTGACAGTACTCTTAGCTCTTGAGCCTTCAGACCCAGACCAGGCCTTACACCCTCAGTCCTGGATCTCAGGTCTCTGGGTTTGGAGTAGAACTACGCACTGGCTTTCCTGGCCTCCAGATTGCAGAGAGTAGATCATGGGGACTCTTCAGCATGTGGGTTCTATTTCTTTGAAGAAGCCTGACTAGTACGAGGAGAGAGCACTAATTGAGCACTCACTATTGTACTGAGTTTTGTACTAACAGAAGAGTCACACACCTCGCCCCACTAATCCATATGACAACCTGCTAGATTTCTAGCATTAAAGTCATCATTTTACAGAATCTGAGAATCAGAATGACTAAATGATTTCTCCACGATCACACAGCTGGAACTCAAACCCAAGGCCATCTATCTCCTTGTGTTATGAGAGGAAAAGGCCAAGAAAAGAACCCTAGCAGCCAACCCCCATTAAAGCAAGTGAGAGTGTGGGTGGAGGGTGGTGAGAGATGGAAAGAAGTAAGGACAAGGAAATGGGGATAAAGCCACAGAGGGGGCTTTCACTTAAGGACAGAGAGTGCTGTGCTATGTAAGTGGGCAAAGGGTAGAAAAGTAGTGGGGAGAAAAGGCACAGATAACCAGACAAGGGATGAAGCCATGCCCAAGATATATGTGTACTTCGGCAAAGGAAACAGTCAATAAAACAAAGAGGCAACCCACAGAATGGGAGAAGATATTTGCAAATGACACTACAGACAAAGGGCTGGTATCCAAGATCTATAAAGAACTACTCAAACTCAACATCCAAAAAGAAGATGAACGCATCAAAAAATGGGCAGGAGACATGAAGAGGCACTTCTCCATAGAAGATATACAAATGGCTAACAGACAGATGAAAAAATGTTCAGCGTCACTAGCCATCAGGGAAATTCAAATCAAAACGACACTGAGATACCACCTTACACCAGTCAGAATGGCCAAAATTAACAAGTCAGGGAACAAGTGTTGGAGAGGCTGCGGAGAAAGGGGAACCCTCTTACACTGTTGGTGGGAATGTAAGCTGGTGCAGCCACTTTGGAAAACAGTGTGGAGATTCCTTAAAAAAATTAAAATTAAAAATAGAGCTACCCTATGACCCTGCAATTGCACTACTGGGCATTTATCCCAAAGATACAGATGTAGTGAAAAGAAGGGCCATATACCCCAATGTTCATCGCAGCAATGGCCACAATTGCCAAACTGTGGAAAGAGCCAAGGTGCCCATCAACAGATGAATGGATAAAGAAGATGTGGTACATATATACAGTGGCATACTATGCCTCCATCAGAAAGGATGAATATCCAACTTTTGTAGCAACATGGACTGGCCTGGAAGAGATTATGGTGAGTGAAATAAGCCAAGTAGAGAATGTCAAGTATCACATGGTTTCACTTACTTGCGGTGCATAAGGGGTAACCTAGAGGACAATAGGAGAAGGAAAGTAAATGGGAAGTAGGGTAATCCGGGGAGAGAAATGAAACAACAGAGACTTTGAACACAGAAACAAACTGAGGGACTTGGAGGGAGGGGGTGGGGGGATAGGAGAGCCTGGTGGTGGATACTGAGGGCACCTATTGCATGGAGCACTGGGTGTGGGGAATGGGGAATGAATCTTGGAACCCTGGAAAAAAAATTTAAGTAACAATAAAAAACAAGTACATATAATAGCAAAAAAAAAAGAAAAAGAAATGTGTACTTTACATCCTGCTCATTGTGAACTTCTAGAAAAAGTGTCAGCACTGAGACAGAGTTCATTCTCTTCCTACCTCATTATTTTCTCCTAATACTTAGTATACCAACATAATTTTAAAAATCACAAATAGGGTCAAAAAATGTAAAGGTAGCTTCTAGAAGGACATAATTACATGGTTGAATTTCTATTTTATGAAAGGAAAAAAGGAACCAAGAAAAACCATCAGTTTAACAAATGTAAAGAAACAAGAAAGCATAATAAACATAAATCATTAAAAAATCAGAAAAAGACATGATACTTGTATAACAACATATGTGAATGAGTTAACTTTCTCCATTAAAAGACAAAAACTCTAAAATTGGTTTCAGTTCTAGCACATAAAAGAGGTATACCTAAAGCACAAACCAGAAAGTTAAAAAGTAAATGTGTATTTGAGGGGGAGGGTGGCAGGGTAGATACAAGATATAGCAGGCCAGTGTAAATAAAAACAAAACAAGGAGAAAAGAAAAAAGAAACTAGGAGAACATATGAATATCAGATAAGGTAGAATGTATGTGGGAACAGGGAAAAAGGTGACATCAGAAATAGGACATTCCCTTTCCACTTTTTTTCCCCAATAAATTTCCTTTTTAGCTGAATATATTGGGCAAAATTAAAAGCTGAGATTCAAACTGCTGTGGGCTGTAGCCAGCAGTCCCCACTTCCCTGGATTCTCAGTGGCTTCAGTGCAGAGTTCCCAGGAGTGTCCCAGAGCTTGTCTCATTATAAAACATCCTGTGGACCCCTGAGCTATAGAGAAGGGCTCCTGAAGGCTGATTTGGAGAAGTACAGAAGAGCATTTTCCTAATGTGAACCTTAATGATATTGTTCACAAAATGAATTTGTTGTTAATCCCTTCAGAGTTTTTTCACTTTTCTCTTTCCACTTAGTATGGTCTTTTCTCCCCAGCGGTACATTAAAAGGACAGGGTAACTCATGGTGTTTGAAATAAGCAGCTTCATGGGTTTGTCTCTTTCATGCAAAGGTTTTCTTAAACCTAAAGACACAAGCTTTTTGATATTGTTATCCTTTGAAAGGGCTGAGGATCAAATGGAATAAATGGGGATATTTTAAATGATTAATATAGTATATATCAATATAGTATAATTTATAAATTTGTAAAGAAGTTATGGCAGTGATGAAGTTTGAGGCACCACAACAACACAATGTCTTTCTTCAGATATAATTCTTAGCAATCCGATTTTTATTTTATATTTTTAAGATTTATTTAAGAGAGAGAGAGAATGCATGCGCGAGCCTGTAAGTTGGGGGGCTGCAGAAGCAGAGGGAGAAAATCTCAAGCAGACTCCCCGCTGAGCACAGAGCCCAACATGGGGTTCAGTCCCACAATCCTGAGATCATGACCTGAGCCAAAACCAAGAGTCATATGCTTAACTGACTGAATCACCCCAGTGCCCCAGCAATCCAGTTTTTAAAAAGAATCTCAGTCGTGTTTAAATCACAATCACAGTCACAATAGCAACAACAACAAAAAAAACCACCTCAGAATACACTTAAAAGGATTGTGCAAGATCCTTGTAATCAGACTTGACAAAAGCCATAATGAAGGATATGAATAAAACGAAGGGTAGTTTTTTAATTCAATAGGAAGAATAAACATTGTAAAAGATGGTAGCCTTCCTCAAATTGATACAGATTTAATGGAATTCAAATCAGAATTGCACACTTTTTAACTGTTACTGTTGAAACTTGATAATAGTTAATAAAATATGACTTTAAGGGTAATTGTAAAAGAACAGTACAGTAATCCAAAATTTTGGAAAGAAAATCAAGGGGGATTTGCTTTATGAAACAAAATCTAAAACAACAAATAAAATAGTGTGGTAGTAGAGCAGAGATAGAGTGACTGAACAGAATCCAGAGAAACTTATATAATACATATATAAACATAGCATACATTAAAGGTAGCATTTCCAGTCTATGAAGAAAAAGCAGATTATTTAGGAGATTACATCAGTTGGAATGCCATCTCTTCCAGAGTGCCACTCCAGCTCTGCCCAGCTAAAACAGACATCACACTCCACCATGCTGCCCTGCTGTGTGGCCTTCACAGCACATAACAATGTCCTCAGTAATTATTACTTCTTCTCTGCTGCCTCCCCTTTCTGTAAGACAGAATCTAGGAGAAAGGGACCGAGCCTTTCTCACTACCATCTTCCCAGTGTCCAGAATACTGCCTAACACATGATAGGCAGGTGCTCAGTCCCTGTTGAGTGAACGGATGGATGACGAAATGCTACACCACATTGTTAAATGAAGTTAGATTCCAACCTCACATTATATATAATAAATTCCAGATAGCTCAAGGATGTCAGTTTAAAAGAATAAGACTAATAGAAAATGTAGACAAATATTTATATACTCTTAGGGTAGGGAAAGCCTTTCATAGCATGATTCCAAAGCCAAACAAAGGAAAAGGGAAGTTAACTGCATAAAACTTCAAAACTTACTCATAGCAGAAGATGTTATAAACAGATTTAAGAGAAATGACAAGGAATAAATAATACTGGCGATTTATGGCAAAGGATTAATGTCTACACTGCATGAAAGGCTTCTTTTATATACAAACCACTCAGTATAAAACTGGGCAAGGATGTAAACAGGTATTTAAAAGGCCAGAAGAATGTACGTCCATGCTTATTTTGAGAGTTTGAGACCTGCAGATATATATGATAGTCTTAAAATATTTTTTATAACTACATGCCTAGTATGTATATTCAGAAAAAGATGTAATTTGAAGGCAAATACAAGTCCTACTTGAGCAATTCATAGTCCCATGACCAGACTAAAAAGGAAAGTTGGAAAAAGGGGAACAGCTCTAATGCTTCACTAATACATCCCAGGTCCAAGTGTCAAGGTCATCCAAGACAAAGACTGAGGAGCTGTTCCAGGTTAAGGGAGGCTAAGGAGATGTGACAGCTGAATGCCAGCTGTGAGCTGGATTGCGTCCTGGACCAGATAAAGGACCCAGTTTGTGGCAAAATATGTGTAAGGTTTGTAGGTTAGCTAACAGTACCGCGTTCACGTAAGTGTCCTCATTTGGTAACTGTATTCAGGTGATGTAAAACGAGAACTTGTTTTTAGGAAACACATATTGATGTATTCAGAAATCAAACTAGTGATTGCCTGGGGTGGGGGGTGTGGACTGGAAGGGGGTGACAATATTTTCTAGGGTGAGGAAAATGTTCTGTAGCTTGATTGGGGTAGTGATTATGTTGGTGCATAAATTTGTCAAAACTCAAGAATATGCTTAACGTGGGTTATCTTATGTAGAATTACACCTGGAAAAAAAGCTGATTTAAGAACTTAATCAACACTATTATAACTAAATAAAATAAAATCAAGGCTCCTGACAGCCAAACCACAACCTTCATCAACTTAAATTTTCTGAATGCTCCTCCTTTAAACCTTCTTTTCTGGAAACTCCCTCTTTCTTCTACCTACTTTTGTGAGTTATGTTGCCTTTTGTAACTGAGCTTTGATAATACTAAGGAGAGGAGGTAGTATAAACAGAAATCACCATAGTTAGTACTTGTCTTTGTGAAGCCTTCTTTAAGCTGGTTGTTTGATAAATAAACAAGGGATATATCTGAGAGAATGCTAATACATGATCTTATGTATAGAGAAAACATCGCAAATCCCATGGGATAGGACACAAAATTAAGTAAGCCTAAGCTTAAAAAACAAAACAAAACTTAGGGTTTCCTAGGGCCAAGTTCCCCTGATATCTTTCTTCTTTTTCCAGAGAAGCAATAACCCCAGGTTCTGGTAAAAACTAGCAAATTCCATTTTCTTCTTCTTTTTTTTTTTTTTTAAG
>PITA01028655.1:0-19035 GCA_004023965.1 Spilogale gracilis | reverse complement strand
GCATGGTTGGTATGAAGTTAAGCAACACTCAGCCCGGGTACATGAGTGATGGGAGGTTAGATAACACTGAAGCACACGGCGGGGGGGGGGGAACTGAGCAAGAGATCCGGTTATTATTTTCAGGAAAGGGGGTGGAGTTGGGGGGGGTGGGGGAAGCGGAACCAGCAGCCGGGAAAGGTGGAAAGTCACCTGGGTTCATGCCAGGAGCCCAGCTCAGGAACCCGCTGAGTTTGCATGGAGTACCAGCCACCACAGATGCCGGAGTGGGACACTGGGGAAGACACGCCCTCCACTGTGGTGTCCAAAACTAGTAAAACGTACTAGGTTTTCTGGGTGCACTAAGCACTGGCTGTGCAGAGAGGGTTTTACACTTGCACTATGATGTGGATTCACCACTAAAAATCGGGAGTACTTGAACTTTTTCAAGGAGCATATTGGATTTCTTGCAGAGCGCATCTTACCCAGAATGCTCCGCAAACTCGGCGCCAAGATCCCACCCCCCGCACCCCTGGGAATATGGCAGGCTCTGCTTTCTGTGTCCTTGCAGAAACTCAGTTAATCATTTTAGCTTAATTACTAGCCTGTGGTGTGTGTAGGCTGCCGAAGATAGAGGGTTGGACCACGAGACTTTCTCCAAACTTTTCCACAAGGGTTCCTGTAGGTATTGTGAAGACCCATTTCTGCACCCCCCACTCCCCCTTCCCCAGGCCATTGCCCCCAAATCAGATTGCATAATCCAGTACAACCCCTTCCTCAGAGACGACATTCTGGTCAAGTCGGGGAATGGTAAACTGAACTGTAAATTAGAGCCCCCATCCTCCACACACCCAAGCCCCCCACCAGCACCCATCTTTCCCATAGTGCCTATATTTTGGCCACGCCCCAACCACTTGCGTGCCTAAGCAAGTCCCACCCACCGCAACTGGCGGGAAAGGGAAAGCCAATAGTAATTCTCTAAAGAGGAGTGGGTGGGCTTTGAACCTGCCCCCAAACCCAGGGAATCTCAGGAGGCGCCAAAAGAGAACCCTCTTCTGCCTCTGCTCTGTTCTCAATCACCAGAGGGTTGGGAAGTGTGGGACTTCCACCTCACCCGGGTCATGGAGCCTCTACCCAGAGGCAGCTACTATGACCCGGGTGACTACTATGACCCCAACTACTGGCTGGGAATGTACGAAGTGGAAATAAGATCTGAATCTGTGCAGGGTGCAGCACCAGAAGCTGAGGGAGGCCACACCCATGAAGAAAATCTAGGCTTTGTGGGCGACATCAACCACCAAGGTGGCGTCAACTACGAAGGCGACCTCAACTTTGAAGGCAACCTCAACTTTGAAGGTGACCTCAACTTTAATGGCGACCTCAACTTTGAAGGCGACCTCAATTTTGAAGGTGACCTCAACTTTGAAGGTGACTTCAACTTTGAAGGCGACCTCAACTTTGAAGGCAACCTCAACTTTGAAGGTGACCTCAACTTTGACAGCGACCTCAACTTTAACGGCGACCTCAACTTTGAAAGCGACATCAACTTTGAAGGCGACATCAACTATGAAGGAAACAACCATGAAGACGTCGTGAACCATGAAAGCGAAGGGAGCCACGAGGTCGGCGCTGGCGTCCAGGAGCTGGGGGAACAGCAGCAGACGGAAGAGCAACCCCAAGCGGCGGCTGCTGAGGTTCCACAGCCCCGGAGCAGGCAGCGAGGAGTCCAGCGCAATAAGTTTACACCGCCGCAGGTTCAGGAGCTTGAAAGCGTTTTCCAGCACACCCAATATCCAGATGTGGTCACCAGGTAAGAAGCTTGCCCCCGGGGTTGCCCGGCTCTCCAGGGACCTTGGGCTTATTTCCAGGCATCTTTGTTTCTCCCCCTACCCCTCAGTCTCCTTCTTTACCTCTTAAAGCAAAAAGGTGAAGGGTTGAGGGAAGGAGAATGCCTTCTGTGCATCAAGGGAAATATTTTTATGTGGTCATTATGTGAAACAAGTCGGGAAACTGGTAGGTGGTCTTTGGTTTTGCTTTTTATTTTATTTATTTATTTTCAAAGATTCTGTTTACTTATTTGATAGAGAGACAGTGAGAGAGGGAACACAAACAGGGGGAGTGGGAGAGAGAGAAGCAGGCTTCCCACTGAGCAGGGAGCCGGATGCGGGGCTTGATCGATGACCTGAGCCTAAGGCAGTCGCTTAACCGACTGAGCCACCCAGGCGCTCCTGGTTTTGCTTTTTGAATTGTGGTAGGGCGCCTGGGTGGCTCAGTTTAGAGAACCCAGGACTCTTGACTCCAGTGCTAGTGAATAGGAGCCCCACAATGGGAGTACAGATTACTTAAATACACTTAAAAAAAAGACTTGGGGCTCCTGGGTGGCTCAGTCTAAGCGTCTGCCTCTGGCTTCGGTCATGATGCCAGGATTGTGGGATCGAGCACCACATTGGGCTCCCGGCTTCGTGGGGCATCTCCTCCCTCTCCCTTTGCCTACTGCTTCCTCTGCTAGTGCTCTCTGTCAAATAAATAAATAAAATCTTAAAAAAAAAGACTTAAAAAACTTGCAGTAAAATAGGGGCTCCTGAGTGGCTAAATCGAAGGATTGTGCATTCTTGATCTCGGCGGTTATGAGTTTGAGCCCCACTTGGGTGTAGAGATTACTAAAAATATTTAACAAACTTTAAAAACAATAAATTGTGGTAAAATATATGTAAAGGTAAAATTTATTATCTTAACCATTTTAAGTGTACAGTTCAGTAGTAGTAATTATGTTTATATTTTTGTACGAGTAATCTCCGGAATTCCTTTTTTAAGATTTTTATTTATTTATTTTAAAAAAGATTTTTATTTATTCAAGAGACAGAAACACAGCTAGAGAGGGAATACAAGCAGGGGGAGTGGGAGAAGCAGGCTTCCCACCAAGCAGGGAGCTGGATACAGGTCTCCATTGGTGACCTGAGCAGAAGGCAGTCGCTTAACAGACTGAACCGCTCAGGCGCTCCTGGTTTTGCTTTTTATTTATTTATTTTTTTAAAGATTTTCTTTCTTTATTTGACAAAGAGAAACACAGCAAGAGGGGGAATACAAGCAGGGGGAGTGAGAGAGAGAGAAGCAGGCTTCCTGCCGAGCAGGGAGCCCGATGCGGGGCTCGATTTTGGGGCTTCAGGATCATGACCTGAGCCTAAGGCAGTCGCTTAACCGACTGAGCCACCCAGGCGCTCCTGGTTTTGCTTTTTGAATTGTGGTAGGGTGCCTGGCTGGCTCAGTTTAGAGAACCCAGGACTCGTGACTCCAGTGCTAGTGAGTAGGAGCCCAACATTGGGAGTACAGATTACTTAAATAAACTTACAAAAAAAAAGACTTGGGGTGCCTGGGTGGCTCAGTCTAAGTGTCTGCCTCTGGCTCCGGTCATGATGCCAAGATTGTGGGATTGAGCCCCGTATCAGGCTCCCAGCTTTGTGGGGTGTCTCCTTTTCCCTCTCCCTTTGCCTACTGCTTCCTCTGCTAGTGCTCTCTCTCTCTCCCTCTCTCGCTGTCTGTCAAATAAAGAAATAAAATTAAAAAAAAAGCCTTGAAAAACTTGCAGTAAAGTAGGGGCTCCTGACTGGCTCAGTCGGAGGATTGTGCAGCTCTTGATCTTAGGGGTCGTGAGTTTGAGCCCTACTTGGGTATAGAGGTTACTAAAAAAAATTAACAAACTTTAAAAACAATAAATTGTGGGAAAATATATGTAAAGGTAAAATTTATTATCTTTAAGTGTACAGTTCAGTAGTAGTAATTACATTTATATTTTTGTACAACTAATGTCCAGAACCCTTTTTAAAAAAATATTTATATTTATTTATTTTAAAAAAAGATTTTTATTTATTTATTTGAGAGAGAGAAACAGAGCTAGAGAGTGAACAAAAGCAGGGGGATGGGAAAGGGAGAAGCAGGGAGCCTAGTACGCAGCTGGTCAGAGGACCTTGGGATCATGACCCAGGTGGAAGGCAGACTCTTCCCAACCGAGCCACCCAGGCAACCTCAGAACTCCTTACGCCTTGCAAAACTAAATACACAGTGAACAGCTCGCTGTTGCCCCATCTCCCCCAGCCCCTGGCAATCACCTTTTTACTTTGTGTTTTTGAAGAATCTGACTACTGTAGGTGCCTCCTTTAAGTGGAATTACACAGGGTTTTTCTTTTTAAAACTGGTGTATTTCACTTAGTACGATGTTCTCAGAGTTTGTCCATGATGTAGTATTTCTCAGACTTTTCTTCCATATTAGGGCTGAGTAATATTCCATTGTTTGTAAATACCATATTTTACTTATCTATTCATTTACCAGTGGGCACTGGAGTTTTTTCTACCTTCTGGATGTTGTGAGTAATGGTGCTATGAACGTGGGTGTGCAAATAGCAGCTGGCGTCACTGTTTTCTATTTTTGTGGGTATATACCCAGAAATGAATTGCTGGGTCATATGGTAATCCTATTTTTAGTTTTGTGAGCAGCTGTTCTGCTGTGTCCGTAGTATGGCTGCACCATTTTACATTGCCACTAGCAGTGCACGAGAACTTTTATTTCTTCACACTCTGGTCAGCACTTGTTATTTTCTTTTTCTTTTCTTTTCAGTGAGAGAGAGTGTGTGTGATTCTGTCTCCCTCTGCCCCTCCCACCGCTCGCCCTGACATTTGTTATTTTCTGGGTTTTTCAAAGATTTTATTTTTAAGGAACCGCTACACCCAGCATGGGGTTTGAACTCATAACCCCGAGATCAAGAATCGTATGCTCAGGGCGCCTGGGTGGCTCAGTGGTTTAGCATCCAACTCCTGATTTCTGCTCGGTCATGATTGTAAGATTGAGCCCCACATCGGGCTCCGAGCTGATGGTGGAAGCTGCTTAAGATTCTCTTGCTCCCCCTCTCCCTCTGCCCCTCCCCCTGCTATGCTCTCTTCTCTCACAAAAAAAAGTTGCACATTTTACTCACCGAGCCAGCCAGACGTTCATGGTTTTTTTTGTGTGTTAACCATCTCAGTGGACATGAAGTGTTATCTTATTGTGTGTTTTTTTTAAAGAAGACAAAATTTTCAAAGATTTTATTTATTTATTTATTGGAAACAGAGCACAAGCAGGGGAGCATCAGGCAGAGGGAGGGGGGAAGCAGGTTCCCCACTGAGCAAGGAGCCTGATGCTGGACCCCAGCATTATGACCTGAGCCCAAGGCAGGTGCTTAACCGACTGAGCCACCCAGGCGTCCCTCACTGTGGTTTTTATTTGCATTTCCCTATTAATTAGTTATGCTGAGCATTTTTAAAAAGATTTTATTTATTTATTTGACACAGAGAGAGATTACAAGTAGGCAGAGAGGCAGGCAGAGAGAGAGGAGGAAGCAGGCTCCCTGCTGAGCAGAGAGCCCGATTTGGGCCTGGATCCCAGGACCCTGAGATCATGACCTGAGCTGAAGGCAGAGGCTTTAAACCCACTGAGCCACCCAGGCGCCCTGTCTTTACAATTTTTAAGTGTAGAGTTCTGTGATATTAGGTACATTCGTATTATTATGAAACCTTCACCACCGTCCACTTCCAGAAATCTTTTCATATTGTAAGCCTAAAACTATATTACCATTACACAGTAATATCCATTCCTGCCCAGCCTCTGATTCCTGGTAACCACCGTTCTATTTTCTGGCTATGATTTTGACTACACTAGGTACCTCATACAAGTAGAATTATGCAGTATTTGTCTTTTTTAAAAAAAAGATTTGGGGCACCTGGATGGCTTAGTCGTTAAGCATCTGTCTTTGGCTCAGGTCGTGATCCCAAGGTCCCGGGATTGAGCCCCACATTGGGCTCCCTGCTCTGCAAGAGGCCTGCTTCTCCCTCTCTCACTCTCCCTGTTTGTGTTCCTTCTCTCTGTGTGTTTCTCTCTGTCAAATAAATCAATAAAATATCTTTAAAATTTATTTATTTATTTATTTATTTATTTATTTATTTATTTACCACACAGAGAGAGAGGGAACACTAGCATAAGCAGGGGCGGGGCAGCAGGAGTCCCACTGAACAGGAAGCCTGATGTGGGGCTCGATCCCAGGACCCTGGGATCATGACCTGAGCTGCAAGCAGACAGATGCTTAACCAACTGAGCCACCCAGGTGCCTCAGTATTTGTGTTTTTGTAACTGGTTTGTTCTATATAGCGTACAGTCTTTTAATTTTTTATGAGGATTTTGTTTTTTTTATTGAAGTGTAATTCACATACAGTGTTATATTAGTTTCAGGTGTACAGCATAATGATTTAACAATTCTTAAAATTTATTTCTATTTATTTGGGAGAAAGTGAGAGCATGAAAGAGAACACAAGCAGGGGGAGGGGCAGTGGGAAAAGTAGACTCCCAGCTGAGCAGCGAGCCAGACAAGGGGCTTTATCCCAGGACCTGGAATCATGACTTGAGCTGCAGGCGGACGCTTAACTGAGTCACCCAGGTGCTCCATGATTCAACAGTTTTCTACATTACTCAGTGCTCATCGTGACAAATGTAGTTACCTTCTGTCATCACAGAATGTTATTACAGTATTATTGATTATATTCCCTATGTTATATTTTCATTTCTAATACTTATTTATTTTATAACTGGAAGATTGTACTTCTTAATCCCCTCTATTTCAACTGTCCCCTGACCCAGTTCTCTTGTGGCAATCATCAGTCTGTTCTCTGTATTCAAGTCTGTTTTTTTCTTTGTTTTTCTCTTTATTTTGCTTCTTAGATTCCACATATAAGTGAAATTATATGGTGTTTGTCTTTCTCTGACTTATTTCACTTAGCATAATACCCTCTAGGTCCATCTGTGTTGCTGCAAATGGCAAGATTTCATTCATATTTTATGGCTGAGTAATATTCCTCTGTGTGTGTGTGTGTGTGTGTGAGAGAGAGAGAGAGAGAGAGATTGATTTAAAGGTTTTATGTATTTACTTCAGAAAGAGAGTCAGAGAGACAAAGGGAGCACTAGCAGGGGATGTGTAGGGAGAGGGAGAAGCAGGCTCCTCTCTGAGCAGGGAGCCTGATGACACAGGGCTCGATCCCAACACCCCAGGACCAGACCTGAACTGACGGCAGGTGCTCAACTGACTGAGCGACCCAGGAGCCCCTGTATCATCTTAAAAAAAAAAACATTTAGGGGCCCTGGGTGGCTCAGGCAGTTGAGCCTACAACTCCTGATTTCAGCTCTAGCTGTGATCTCAGGGTGGGAGGATCAAAACCCACGTCGGGGTCTGTACTCAACATGGAGTCTGCTTGTCCCTCTCCCCCACCTCAAATAAATAAACAAACAAACAAACAAACAAATAAATAAATAAAATCTTTTTTAAAAAAAGTTGAGTATGGTGGACAAACAGTATTACATTGGCTTCAAATGTACCACCTAGTGATTCAACCGCTCTGGGTGTTATTCTGTGCACACTAGGGGCATAGCTCCCATCTGTCATCATAGGATCTATTGCAGGATCACTGACTGCGTTCTCTATGCTGTGCCTTTCATTCCTGTGACTTATCTATTTCACAGCTGGAAGCCTGGATCTCCCACTCCCTTTCACTGATTTTGCCCATCCTCCCACTTCCCAAACATACAGTTTTCAGCGTTCCTCTGTGTGGTAGCTTAATGTCACAATTTCCTTCCTTTTTAAGACTGAGTAATATCCCATCACATGTGTATGCTGTATTTTATTATCCGTTTTTTTTTGTTTTTGTTTTTGGGGGCTTTTGGGGCAGCAAAGCAAAGCTTATTGAGTGATAGCAAAGTGATAGCACAAAGCTCCCATGGAGGGAGGGGACCCGAGAGTTGTCGGGTCAGGAGCATTGTCCCACCCGTTTATTATTAATGACCATTTGGGTTGCGTCCACCTTTTGGCTATTGTGAATTATACTACTGTGAACATAGCTGTGAAAATATCTTTCCAAGACCCTGTTTTCAATTCTTTGGGGTATATACTCAGAAACGGAATTGTTAGATCACATGATAATTCTATGTTTAATTGTTTGAGCAACAATTCTGTTTTCCTTAGCAGCTGCACTGTTCTTTATTCCCACCAACAGTGCACAAGGGTTCTAATTTCTACACATCCTCACCAACAGTTGTTCTTTTCTGTTCTTTTTTTTTGATAGTACCCCTTCTAATGTATGAGGTGGTATCAGTGTGGGTTTTATTTATTTGACAGAGAGAGAGAGAGAGCACAAGCAGAGGGAGCAGCAGACTCCCCATTGGGCAGGGAACCCAGTGCTTGATCCCAGGACCCTGGGATCCTGACCTGAGCCAAAGGCAGATGCTTAATGACTGAGCCACCCAGGTGCCCCCCCACTGTGGTTTTGATATGCATGTCCTTAAAGATTAATTAGTGATGTTGAGTGTCTTTTCATGGCTATTTGCATATCATCTTTGGAGAAATGTCTACCGAAGTCCTATGCCCATTTTTTAATCTGAATGATGTTTATTTATTGAATCTTAATCCTTAATTTATTCTGGATATTAACTCGTTATCAGATATATGGTCTGCAAATATTTTCTCTTATTACGTGGGTTGCCTTTTCACTCAGTTGATTTTATACTTTAATCTACAGAAGTTTTTAATTTTTAAAAAGATTTTATTTATTTATTTTTGTGTATGCATGAGAGAGAGAGCAGGTGTGTGTATGCACGTGCACAGGGCAGGGGCAGAGAAAGAAACAAACTGCCTGCTGAGCAAGGAGCCCAATGTGGGGCTCCATCTGAGGACCCTGGGATCATGACCTGAACTAAAGGCAGAAGCCTAACTAACTGAGTCACCCAGGCATCCTAGAAGTTTTTAATTTTGATGTACTCTAATTTATACATTTTTTCCTTTATTGTCTGTGTTGGTGGCTTTTTGTAAAATTAAATTTAATTGGAATAGGGTCAGGAGAATAAAGTACTCTCCTGCAACTGCCATACTGGATACTTTCACTTAAAACCTTGAGGGACAGGGCTCCAGGGTGGCTCAGTTGGTTAAGCATCGGCATTCAGCTCAGGTTATGATCCTAGGGTCCTGGGATCGAGTCCTGCATCAGGCTCCTTGCTTAGCGGGGAGTCTGTTTCTTCCTCTGCATGCTGCTCCCCCTGCTTGTGTTCTTTATCTCTGACATATAGATAAATAAAATATTTTTTAAAGATTTTTACTTATTTGACAGAGATAAACACAGCCAGAGAGGGAACACAAGCAGTAGGAGTGAGAAAGGAAGCAGGCTTCCCACCAAGCAGGCAGCCCGATGCGGGGTTTGATCCCGGGACTCCGAGATCATGACCTGAGCTGAAGGTAGAGGCTTAACCACTGAGCCACACAGGCGCCCCTAAATAAAACATTTTTAAACATAGTAAAACAAAATCTTGAGGGAGGTGGTGTCTCACTGGCTCGGTTCGAAGAGCATGTGACTCCTGATCTTGGGATCGTGGGTTTGAGCCCCACGTAGGGTATAGAGCCTACTTAATAAATGAATAAATAAATAAATGAGTAGATAAATAGATAAGTCGATAAATATATAAAATTTAGAGGGAGGGTTGCCTGGCTGGCTCAGTCAGTAGAGCATACAACTTGATCTCAAGTTTGTGAGTTTAAGCTCCATGTTGGGCACAGAGCTTACTTGAAAAATAATAAAAAGATAAATAAAATGGTGATAATTTGTTCATGATAGATTTTTTTGCATCAATTTTATTTTTTAAATATGCATTAAAATTATTTATCTTGACTTCCAACCTATTGATACCCTCTTAAACATGGAGGGGAAACCACCTGAAAAGCAAGCCTAGAGCTGGGAATGATGGAAAAGTTTGCTTTGGGGTGTTCTTTTTTTTTAATTTACTTTTTTTTAAAGATTTTATTTATTTATTTGACAGAAAGAGAGCGATCACGAGTAGGCAGAAAAAGGAGGAAGCAGCCTCCCTGCTGAGCAGAGAGCACCATGCGGGCCTCGATCCCAGAACCCTGAGATCAGGACCTAAGCTGAAGGCAGAGGCTTTAACCCACTGAGCCACCCAGGCGCCCTACTATGGGGTATTCTTGAGGGGGAGGGTACACATTTTAAAACAAGCATAATATGTATCTCCATACATTTAATTTTATCCACAACTCGGAATACTAAACCTGTGCGATTTTCTCTCCCCAGACGGGAGCTTGCAAGACGCATGAATGTGACTGAAACCCGAGTGCAGGTTAGTGAACCTGAAAGGCGGGGTAGCCATTCTCACACGGGCTTTAGGACTCAGACACGCTCATCCTGACAATGTCAAATTGGTGCATTTCAGTTGTCTTTTTTTTTTTTAAGATTTTATTTATTTATTTGACAGAGAGAAACACAGCGAGAGAGGGAACACAAGCAGGGGGAGTGAGAGAGGGAGAAGCAGGCTTCTCGCCGAGCAGAAAGCCCGATGTGGGACTCGATCCTGGGTCTCCAGGATCATGACCTGAGCTGAAGGCAGTCGCTTCACCAACTGAGCCATCCAGGCGCCCCTCAGTTGTCTTTTTTTTTAACATTGGCAAATAAGCTGACTTTAGGAGCCTCTATGGCTAGAAAATGGGATACGTGAACTCCAGCTAATAGATCTTTCCACTACCAGAGGAACATGATTTTTTTCTTTTCTTTTCTTTTCCTTTTTTTTTAAGAGATTTTGTTTATTTATTTGACAGAGAGAGAGAGAGAGGGAGGGAGGGAACACAAGCAGGGGCAGTAGGAGAGGGAGAAACAGGCTTCCCGCTGAGTAGGGAGCCCCATGCCGGACTCAGTCCCAGGACCCGAGGATCATGACCTGAGGCAAAGTCAGACACTTAACCGCTTAACCACTGAGCCACCCCGGTGTCCCCAAATACCACCAATCTTAAAGTAGGAGAGCCAACAGGAGGCCTCACGCCGGTAGCAAAAGTCCTCTCTGAAGTTTGGAAACTTGTGAAAGGATTTAAATATAATTGTGACCCCTTCAGCTAGCACTGAGAAGACGGTGAAGTCTAACTGGCAATTGTCTTTGTGTGTTTGTTTGCAAAAAGAGCCGGCAGACATGTAGGAAGGAGCCATTTTATGACCCCTTACCCTCGCTGTTGTCAACTATCTTCCTAAAATGCATGTTCCACCTCCTTGCCTTAAAAATAAGGGGTGGATTGGGACTTCCTGGTTGAGCAGGAGCACCTAGGATAGGAGGCCCTGCAGGCCGCCAGCGCTTCTGGCCCAGGATCCCGGAACTGCAGCCAGAGCAGAGCCAGCTGACCTGGGGCTGAACTCAGGAAGGTTTGTATGGTGGGGCAGGTTGGAGCACGAAGAACTGACAATGGCCACAGTGGCGGGCCTCCTTCCCCTTGACTTCCGGGGGGCCAGAGACTGGTGAGCATTTGAGTTAATTTGGGTCAAGTTGGTGTCCACTTTCCTTAACACTACAGGACAAAATCAAGGCAGTCTTCATGGCTTCAACAACGCTCGTGTCCCAGCTAGACAAGCCACAAACTCCGGGACCCATGACAGGGCCCTTCCTTTGCCAGACTACTTGTCAACTGTGCAGAGGTTTCAGTGGACTAATGACCCCTTAGACACCCTTGAAGGAAAGCTATCTAAAACCCGAACGTGTTTCCTCCTAATAATTATTGACTTTGCACTGTGGATGAGCCTTTCAAACAGGGAGGCGTTGCCATCGATATGACTTTCAGTAGGGCCCACTATTTACGATGCCCAGATTGTGCCCCCAAAGCAAGTGACTCTCTCTCTAGTGAGGAAAGGGGCAGGAGGTAACTGGATGGCTGAGGATCAGCGGTCAGGATGCAGACCTTTTTCTATCCTATCACCAGGCATTGGATCAACAAGGACCCAGGGCAGCTCCTAAGCTAGACCTGCATCCAGTACTTGAAAAAAATCATTTGAATATTAAAATTGGGAGGAGAGAGACAAAGCAATAAGCCTATTGCGGAACTTGGAGCTGATGCTCTCTAAGGATGAGCTAAAGGGAGGGGATGTGGTGTTAACTTTCCCGAGGGAATAGCTTCTCCTGGTGTGGCGTGTAAAATCTCCACGGCGCACACAGCAGCAAGCAGGGGTTTTTCTACAATGACATTAAGCGTTCAGTATGCTAAACTGATCCCTTTTTCCCTCTGCCTGCAGGTGTGGTTTAAGAACAGGAGAGCCAAGTGTAGGAGAGATGAGAGAGCATCCATGCTCAGAAACGCACCGCCCGCGAACCTGGACCAACTTTTCGTCCTCATGTTAGATGGGACCTAGAGTGCGTCCTCGTTCCGGAGCCAGATTGGAGATGGATTTTTCTTGTGTCACTGGCACCCCATTACTCCATCTCCCCTAGAGTTGCATTATCAATAAAGAGGTAAATTCTGCCTGCATTTGTCTCTGTGTATCAAATGAGGGCAAGTAGGCTCTGTATGAAGATTGAAAAGGAAATGCCATTGAAACAGAACAACAAGGAGGCTTCCTTTTATGAGGCGACATCCCGGAGTCACTCTCTGTAGGCCTTGCATGTCACAGAAGCTCGCCCAGGGCCCAGGATGAGCTTGCACTGACCCATATGTTCTCTTCCATCCCTCGGCGCATCTTTATCCCCGCCTTGCCCCTTTGGGACCACAGATACGTGCAAGATGGGGTAGGGTGAGCCCCTAGTGAGAGGACAGTGTCATTTCCGGAGACAAGCTCCGCTCAGGCGGACACGTTCAGGCTGAATACGGGACTCTGGGGGAACCTCCTAAGAGGCCCCTCGCAGGGATTTATGGGAGGGTGGCCGTCAAACACCAAACCAGTAGATTTCATATCCTCTTCGCGACCCTCCCTTTTTGTGGAGGAGGTTGGGGAATAGAAGCCATTCGGGCACACAGGTTCTGTTGTTTTAGCAGAACAATGGGAAGAGATTCCATTAAGGCCAGAGAGAGGCTCCTCTCCCTTTTCTTCCACAACCCCTCGCCACCCCAGCCCAGGAAAGCATTTTATTAATGTTCTCCAACCCAGAAGCTGACCATCACACTTTCAAAAGTATTTTGTCACCTTCAACGTCCTTCAGAGGAACCCAATTCCTGTTGTTGAACAGGGACCTGCTGGTTTACTGTTGCTCAAAGCAAGAGTAAGGAGACGTCTCCCGAGCAGTGTTCTAGAATAATCACTTGTTGTGAAGAAGCAGTCATACCTTTGCTTTGTTCATGCTGGCTTCTTTGTGTGCAAACGCCAGTGTAGAAAAAAACAAGTAAGGGTTGGTGAAGTGAAGACGCCAGCCCCCCCCCCCCTTTTTTAAATTCGGAATGCTTCACGGATTTGTGCCTCATCCTTGCACAGGGGCTGTGCTGATCTTCTGTTTATTGGCCCAATTTTATTGCATGTGCCCCTGCAGCGAGCAAAGGACCCCCTTTTAGAAAAAAAAAAAAAGCATTACTTTCTTCTCAGCTCAGCCTTTGTTTTTGAGGAATCAGCAGCAATGTGAGGCTCCTTTCATGGAGCTCTGTGGTGAAGACATCACTGTGTGGCCGCCCGTCCTGGGAAGTGATTGCAGAAGCTACAGATAAGGCACCGTGGTCACACCCAAGCTTCCTCTCATGGAGTTAGCCAGAGAGCAGTTTCACAGCGCTCGTGTGTTCCCAGCGTTGGAGGCTCTGTTTTCTTGGGAAAGCATATGCTCTTTGCCGTGGCGGCCACGAATGCTTTATTCCATCTTTCCATCTTCCTCACCTGTGAGCGACAGATGTCAGAGAAGCGGCAAAGTCAGATTTCCACGAGGGGGGCGTTACTGTTACCGAGACACCCCAGGCCTTGTTGGGAGGGAGGGCAATTCAAGAATGTTCCTGTGCAGACATGCCCATTGCCATCCTCACCCGATGCTCTTGAAACCAAAAATTATTTCCTAGTGTTGACCACTGTCCTTCTTTTTTAAATATCAAGTTTCTGAATGCTTTTTTTTTTAAGATTTTATTTATTTATTTGACAGAGAAAGATCACTAGTAGGCAGAGAGAGAGAGGAGGAAGCAGGCTCCCTGCTGAGCAGAGAGCCTGACCCGGGCCTCGATCCCAGGACCCTGAGATCATGACCTGAGTCGAAGGCAGAGGCCTTAACCCACTGAGCCACCCAGGCGTCCATGTTTCTGTATGCTTTAAGCACCTTTGGAACTACGGGGTCTGTACCAGTATGCTCCAGGTACCGTGAGACCCGTTCCTGACCCCTTCTCTGTTCTGGCCACAGCCGGAAGAAGCACATGCATCTCTCCCAGCCTAAGACTAGAAGCCAGAGAACAGCCAGCACGAATCCCTCAGTGAACCCTCACATCCTGTCGGACACGTGCTAACAAAGAACATTCTTTTTCTTTTTTAAAGATTTTATTTATTATTTGACAGAGAGAGACACAGCGAGAGAGGGGACATAAGCAGGGGGTTGGAAGAGGGAGAAGCAGGCTTCCCGCTGAGCAGGGAGCCTGATGTGGGGCTCCATCCCAGGACTCTGGGACCATGACCTGAGCCGAAGGCCGATGCTCAACGACTGAGCTACCCAGGCTGCCCAAGAACATTCTTTTTTGAAGCTCAGGCTGCCTGGAAAAAACAAACAGCAACAAGAAAGAATATCTTTCCCGTAAGTGCATGGCGTCTTTGTCATATACCTGTGTTTTTAAACGTGTCTTTCCTTTCTCATCCCAGATGTATTAAGGCAGAGCGGTGGCTTGAGGCATAAGAAATAAGCAGAATTTGGCTTAAGATAATAATTTACACTTAGTCTAGGTTTACAAAGAGAGAGGTCTCCATTAATCCCCCAAATTAAGAATGCTCCGGAGAGAATTTCTTTCTTTCTTTTTTAAGAGTTTATTTATGTACTTGAGAGAGAAAGCAAGCTAAAGTAAGAGCACGGGTGAGGGGGAGAGAGAAACAGACTCTCCACCGGGTGTGGAGCCCAGATAGGGCTTGATCCCAGGACCCCAGGATCACCACCTGAGCCAAAGGCAGATGCTTAACTCACTGAGCCACCCAGACACTCCAAGAGAATTTCTCTTATGTACATTTCAAACACGCCAAAGGCACAGATCAGGAATTAATTATTCAATATTAGGAAATAACTTTGATTTATTTTTTAAAAAGTCTTTAGAAACCAGCTACCAGTGGGGCACCTGGCTGGCTCAGTCACTGGAGCACGGGATTCTTGATCTCGGGGTTGTAAGTTTGACCCCTACGTTGGGTGCAGAGATCACTTAGAAATAAAATATATTTTATTTAGACAGAAATAGAGTATGCACAAGCAGGGGCAGCTGCAGGCAGAGGGAGAGGGAGAGACATGGGGCTGGATCCCAGGACCCTGGGATCACGATTGAACCGAAGGCAGATGCTTAACCAACTGAGCCACCCAGGTGTCCCAAAATTACAATGTTTAAAAGAAAAAAAGGAAAAATGGGTGCCTGGGTGGCTCATTCATTAAGTATCTGCCTTCAGCTCAGGTCATGATCCCGGGGTCCTCAGATCGAGCCCCTCATTGAGCTCCCTGCTCGACGTGGAGTCTCCTTCTCCTTCTCCCTCTCCCTCTGCCTGCTCTTCCCTCTGCTTATGCTTACTCTCTCTCAGTCAAAGAAATAAAATCTTAAAAAAATAGGAAAAAGAAACTAGCAAGGAACAACTGCATTGACCTGAGATGGGTTGTCTTTGCAGATGTTCATTTTTTTAAGACTTTTTTTTTAAGTAGTCACTACATCCACCATGGGATTTGAATTTACAACCCCAAAATCAAGAGCTGCATACCCACTGAGCCAGCCATGTGCTCCTACAGGTGCTGGTTTTGGCTGAAAAGTTGTAAGTGCAATCTTTAAGGAATGCAGTAGATTCAACATTTTTCAGTAATCTAATAGTTCTTAATGTAGTCTTGTTTCCTACAGTTTCCCACAATAAACAACACATGCCAGCTAATTTTCAAAATGGTAAGGTCAATGGTCAAATCAAGTAGGAAGAGGGCATGAAATATTTGGGGGACAAACTTTTTTGGATTAAAATTAGATTTATGCAAACTGAATCTTGATTCAAACAAATATCAGAACCTTGGAGATTTAACTGGAAAGGATCTGACAATCAAAATTCTAGATAACTATTTTAACTACAAGTACTTAGCAACAAACGGTCAGGGGTAAGGGAAGGGACCAGAAACAACTCTTTTCTTTTTTTTTTTTTTTTAAGATTTTATTTATTTATTTGACAGAGAGAAACACAGCAAGAGAAGGAATACTAGCAGGGGGAGTGAGAGAGGGAGAAGCAGGCTTCCCACTGAGCAGGGACTCCAATGTGGGTGGGGCTCGATCACGGGACAACAGAATCATGACCTGATCAGAAGGCAGACACTTAAAGACTGAGCCACCCAGGCTCCCCCAGAAACAATTCTTTATCTCAGTACAAGAGTGTGGGGCGCCTGACTGACTCAGTCTGTAGAGCATGCAACTCTTCATCTTGGGATCCTGAGTTCAAGCCCCACATAGGGCATAGAGATTACTTTTAAAAATATCAATATAAGAGTGTGGTCTCTCAGAGGGATCTGGCTGGCTCAGTTGGTAGAGCATGTGACTGTTGAGGAAAAAAAAAAGTGGTCCCTCCAAACAGATACGAGAAGTGATCTTTAAATAAAGATAATAGGGGCACTTGGGTGGCTCAGTTGTTGGGTGGCTGCCTTTAGCTCAGGTCACGATCCCAGCGTCCAGGGATCAAGCCCCGTATCGGGCTCCCTGCTCGGCAAGAAGCCTGCTTCTCCATCTCCCGCTCCCCCTGCTTTTCTGTTCCCTTTCTCACTGTGTCTCTCTCTGGCAGATAAATAAATAACATCTTTAAAAATAAACAAAGGTAATAATTACTATAAAGGTATACAAAACATAGGAATGGAATCTGTTCTGAGTTGTCTTCACAAGAACAGAAATACACTGGCCAGAGCTGTGATCGTGGGGTGCTATGCTTATGAGTCGGTTCGCTCTGAGCACCCATGCATGGACTGGCCTACCATGCAGCCATTTGGTGCTGATGTGACATTTTGAGGGAAGGCTGGAACACCAGATGTGGAATAATGGAGCAAAAAGAGAGTCCTTCATGGCCTTTCCTGGTAGGTAAGGTGCACTTGGTCTCATATGACTTGCTCTAGCCCAGGATGAGGACTGGGGTTCTCAAAACCTTGAGTGGACACCCCGGGAGTCATTACTTTTGTTTGGGGATTCATTTGAGACTTCTGTTCACCCCCATTAAGCCAAGGCAGCAAGGTGTCCCAGCAAGAGCCAGTCATTGCCTCGGCCACCTCCTCTCTGCAAACTGGTACTCATTTCCCTTGGTGGGACTCTCACACAGGCTCACTGGCATTGGGCAAGTGAGACAAATGTTCACAGGCCCTGTAGACAAAGGTCAGCAACAACAGAGAAGCAGCCTCCTCATGCTCTTCCAAGAAAAGTACCTCTCTATCTTCTGGGGGACATCCGGGTTAAAGGAAGAAATCATCACCATCTCTCTGTTCTGTAAGGGACTTTTGCAGGCATCCCTGTCCATTCCCTTCATATTACAGATGAGGGAACACAGCCCAGAGCGGTGGGGTGACCTGGAAGAGAGGGTGTGTGGGGTTCATCCCACTGAAGCCCAGCCTCTAGGGAGCCATGCCCTGCCCTGGGCCCCGAGCCTTGCAGGTAGGGGCAGTGCTCACCCAGGGTGAATGCTTCAGCACTTCCCACCACCTTCATGCACAGAGCTCTTCAGTTAAGGTTTCGCAGCCACCCCCCACTCAAAGCATGGAGTCCTGGTGTTCCTTCTTGCTCATCGCAGCCACCCCCCACTCAAAGCATGGAGTCCTGGTGTTCCTTCTTGCTCACTAAAGATCAGTGCCTCTCTCCCTTTA
The DNA here is from genome assembly GCA_004023965.1 of Spilogale gracilis. Classification (NCBI taxonomy): domain Eukaryota; kingdom Metazoa; phylum Chordata; class Mammalia; order Carnivora; family Mephitidae; genus Spilogale; species Spilogale gracilis. Next base: position 1,223 of record PITA01028655.1, on the reverse strand, counting down.
CATCACGATCTGATTTGATAGTTGCTCCGTTGTACTTGGAATCTATGACACCAGGAGACATCAGTTGTGCTCCAGGATTGGGGCTACTGGTGTAGGCTTAGAGCATCCTCGTTCTCAGTCCCTTCCAGATACTGAGGACAAGCTTCCCCGCACTCAGCATTAGTCCCTAGCATAGCGGGCCGACATCCCGTCCAGGGGGGTGGGGGAGGGGGGTGCTGGTGGGTGGTAGAGCACAAGGAAACCAAAACCAGAAATAGAAACATACACTGGTGGTTGGCAGGAGGACAGCCATACTGAGTTTATACAATACTCTCCTTACCTGTGCTGACAGCACTCTTTCTGGAGCAGGTGCTCAATCTAAACTCTTTTAGGGAGTTTGGGGCTACTCAGCTAGCTGTCAGTGGAATGTGTGACTCTAGATGTCAGCGTTGTGAGTTCGAGCCCCGCCTTGGGACTAGAGATTACTTAAACCTAAAATCTTGAGAGTAGTCAAGATGGCGGAAGGCCAGGTGACCACATTTGGGGAGTTCCCTGAAGAGAGCTGAATTCCAGCAAAAAAAAAAAAACACTACAAGACCATTGTGAACACCCATGAAATCAGCCTGAAATGTGATATTTCGCACTTCTGGACCGCCACGAGAGACAAAGACCATCAGCAAAAAGGTAGAAACAAATAAGAGGGTCTGGAGGCTTGCCCCCAGAGACAGGGGAGTGGGGGAGGAAGCCCGCAGAGCTGAACCATTGAAAGCAAATACCCCAAAATGAAAGTGCTCTGTGAGTGAGGAATAACAGCAGATTATGGCCTGAATCGGGGCTAGACAGATACGGGAACACAGCGGAGCCCGGGGCAAGGCAAGGAGACTTTAAAAAAAATTTTTTTTCTTTTCCCACCGCTGCCCCCACGCGCCACAGTCCCCCCCCCACCGCCCCTGCGCCGCCGCCGCTGCCCCAAAAGCAGCGGGAGTGGATTCTATTTTTACGCCGCTGCCCTTCTTTCCCATTTCTCTCCACACCGTGGGCCGGGCGCAGACCCCCCCCCCAGGGAAGGCGTTTTTACAGACTTGCGTGGGACCGGAGAGGCCGCGGGTCCCAGGGCGCAAAGTCGCGCGATCCAAAAGGAGTTGTGGCTTTGAGGTGCGGGAGTGAAACGACAAACAGGGGCGGGGGCAGAAATCAATACAACGTCTACACCAGCCCGGCTGTGACAGACTGCCAACCGGGAG
>PITA01028654.1:0-19031 GCA_004023965.1 Spilogale gracilis | reverse complement strand
CCAACACTTGTTGTTTTCTGTCTTGTTAATTTTGGCCATTCTGACTGGTGTAAGGTGGTATCTTAGAGTGGTTTTGATTTGAATTTCCCTGATAGCTAGTGACGCTGAACATTTTTTCATGTGTCTGTTGGCCGTTTGTATATCTTCTTCGGAGAAGTGCCTCTTCATGTCTCTTGCCCATTTTTTGATGTGTTCATTGAAGTATGCTCTTTTAAAATAATTCAAGAGGTCCAGCTCTATATCCTCAAGATCATATCCTAAGTAGAATGATTTTCCTAAAAAGATTGTTCAAGAAAACTCTTTTTGAGTCTTTAACATATAAATGGAAATTATTTTCCAGTTCGCCAGTTCCCTTAGTAATTGGATAATTATATCTAGCCCTTATTCCTGACAAAATTTAAAATTAGTTTTTCAGCCTTCTGACACAGCTTGAAACTCCAGCCCTCCATGTTGTTTACATGAGTTCTTCACAACACACTTGTCTTCATAATCACAAAGGTTAATGTTGGTTTATCCTCCATCCTGAGCCACTGTGACTTTTCAGGAAGCTGAGTCAGAATCGGGAGGTTTAACAATATAAGCATTTTACAAACTAAGTTTTCTTTCTTAATCAGTACACATTTTGCAAAAGCTTTATTTTTTCTTATCATGTCCACTGTCATGTGGGGGAAAAAATAAGCCCTCCAAAATGACTGATGGTTGTTTGCTTCCCATTCGTCCCCTCATCTGAGGTGGGGTTCTGCGTCTTTGAAATGTGTCCTGAAACAATTCCAAGAATATCAGGAAGGAAGAGCCTGACTTCTGGGAACTCACTGCACTTCCACCTAGATGTTGAGGAAGGCCAGGTGGCCCAGAAATGTCAGCAGCTGATGAAAATAAGTGTGTATTAGACTAGTGACCTAATTCAGTGGGGCAGCTGTTCCCTCATGGGGAAAAAGTCCTCAATGTTTTTTCTGTCCTCAAGTGGATATTAGTCAGATGTCATCCATAGAAAGCCTATGACTAACAGCTCAGTCTATTAATCCTGAGGACCCAGGCCTGATTTAGAGTGCCCTCCCCTTCTCTACTGTAGTGGCTGCTCTCTGGGACTCTGTCTTCTGCGCCTGTGACCACTGCCCTCTGCTGCCCCCGCACTTACTGGCCCCAGCCTCCTGATTCAGAAACATTCTGTGGCCTTCAAGAGTCTACATTTAATTCCAAATGTCTTCAGAACACCTTTGAAAGCCCTTCGCAATGTCTTTTTATTAGCCTGTTTGAGCTTCTAATCTTATTACATCTCAGACATGTTATCCATGACCCCAGTGTGTCTAGTCCTTCCTACATTTGCTCAAGTTGTTTTCCTCTTGCGTGTCTTTTCGCTCTTTACCAACCTGACCAGTGTTGTGTCGAGCTACATTGGAGTCAAGGCAAAATGAAAATACATACCCTTAGAGACACTTATCAAAGTATGCTCTCATATTTGGAATTAAATGCCAAAGTTAATAAAAGCTCTACAATAAAAAAGTATGACGATCTATAAAGCTCTGTGCTGCCCACTCTGTGGGTCATCACCAATCCCCATCATTTATATGGTGAAGAACTAGGAACCCAGGAACTGATTGAAACTGACTGTTCCCACTATATAAAAATACAGCAGTACTGGGCGCCTGGGCGGCTCAGGCAGTTAGACGTGTGCCTTCGGCTCAGGTCATGATCCTGGGGTATTGGAATCAAGTCCCACATCAGGCTCCCTGCTCAGCGGGAAGCTCTGTTTTCCTTCTCCCTCTGCCCTCTGCTCATGATCTAGTTCTCTCTCACACTCGCTCTCAAATAAATAAATAAAATCTTTTTTGTTACATCATTTTATTTTTTCAGTGTTCCAAGGTTCATTGTTCATGGTCCACACCCAGTGCTCCCGGCACGTATTGCATAAAATATTTTTTTAAAAAGTCAGCATTATAAAACAAACATCCTTTATTAGAATTCTGATGCTCTTTTCATCATAGACTTCTTTGTATTCAATTTTAAAAAAATATTTCATTAAGATAGTGTTTTTCTTGATAACTGTGTTTTTTCTCTTTTATTATATTTCATTTCTTTTTCTTGGAATATAGTTGACACACAATGTTACATTAGTTTCAGGTGTGCAACTTAGTGATTTGACAAGTTTATACATTATGTCATATTCACCACAAGTGTAACTACCCTCTGTCACCATACAATGCTATTACGTTATCGTTGACGCTGTACCTTTATTCCCATAATTTACTCATTCCATAACTGGAGGCCTATATCTCACTCTCACCTTCACCAATTTTACCCAATTACCCACTGCCCTCCACTCTGGCAACCATGAATTTGTTCATTGTATTTATAGGTCTGATTTGGCTTTTCGTTTACTTATTCATTTGCTTTGTTTTCGTTTTCAAATTCTACTAGTGGGTGGAAGCATATGGTGTTTGTCTTTCTTAGACTTATTTCACTTGGTATAATACCCTTTAGGTCACCCACATATACGAATATACATACATTTTCCTCATTCTTTCATCTGATAACTGAGTTTTTTAGTAGTACTCTTTTACATTTTGAACAGTAGCCAAAGTGCCTTACCCAAACCCCTGCCCCGAATCTGGTAAAGCAGGGTTCTCACAGTCCTATTTTATTCTATCTCCTCTAATGAGCTTAGCAGATCACATTTATTGGAATCGATCTCTCCATCATCAAACTTCAACAATACGCTGCTTGGGCCTGCATCTTAGTCCTAACTGTGCTCTTCGCCGCGTCATTTGCATGTGGGTCTTGCTCACTCCGTCCCTGAGGGCTCCTGGCAAAGTAGGGTCACACCTTTTCTATCTCTATATTCCTTGCCATGCTTAACACAATACTCCGCATGTGTAACTAGCTATTCAATAGGTTTTGGTTTGATTGAATAACAAATTCTAATCCTGACCTGAAGTCTCACTCAGATGTTATCTGTTGTAAAATATGACTCACTATACGTTCTCTTATTGCCGTTGACGGCTCCCAAAGTTCTGAGGATACTAGTTAAAAAGTAGTCCCATTATATTCGGGCTGAAGTGTAAATGCACAACACAGAAATGTCTCACAATGGCCTCCTTTCTCCTCTGTCAGTGTCTCTTTCCAATGAGCCTCTTCCCATCTCTCCCCACTAGGTCAGTGAGGGATTCCCCACGACGCAGTCTGCCCACGTTCTTCATTTCTTTGCTAAAGAACGAGACCTGGGGCTCAGCGTTTCCAGAGTTTCTCATATTTGTCCTTGTTCTTGATGCTCTCCACTGATCTCTCTTTTTCCAGGCAATATTTCTCGCATGGGGTAGGTCACTGTTTTTCCAGATTACTGAAGAAGAAAGGAGCTCCTGATCTTTCCTAGTGAGGCCCAAGGTGCAACTATCCCTGATCTGTAAGACTTTGGGCCTACCGCTAATTCCCTAGGTAATTTGAAGACAATTCTCTCTATATTTAATGGCATGCTTTTACATGCTTCAATTAAGATGCTATGTGTAGGAATTAAAGCAACTCATAATAGTGAAATCAAATTTTTAAACCAAGAGACTACATTAACAGCTGAATAACTAAGTAAAGTGGTTTCAGTGACCTCTCTGCTGCCCTAAAGGTAAAATATCCTAGACTCCAGAGAAGAAGAAAGGAAGAGTGGGCCCTTTTATTTGTGGCATGGTACTTCTGAAGAATTTTAGTTAGGGCCACAGAGGACTGAAACTGAGGCCAAATTCCCCAAAATCAAGGACTTTGGCTGGATCTAATGTTTCTAGGCCCAGGAAGCACTGAGGCACCTTTCAGACTCTGCTGCAGTGCCTGCCGCCTGCTGTGGGCTCCCTGCACAGACTCCTGGCTGTGTGACACAGCTTCCTGGTGGCAACTGCCTATAGAGCCGAAGCATGCAGCCCAACTCACTGAGCTAAGCTGGACATCCCTCCGGAGAAACAGCCACCATGCCGTAAAGGAATCCCAATAGGCTCTGGCTTCGGTGGGCACTGTACTTGCCCTCTTCAGCCTTCGCATCAGCCGACGCACCGATTTCCAGAGAGCATCGCCAGGTACTCTTGTTCTCGGTCCCAGATCCGAAGAACCGCATCTACATGTCCCACGTGAGAGAGTGTCACGGGTGGTTCTGCTGGAATGATTCTCTAAAGGGTCTCTCCAAGCCTAGATAAGCCCTGACAAGTCTTTTTAGGAGATATTTTCTCAGTATTTTGAATTCCGCTCTTCTATATCATATCAGTGGGCGTGAAAGGCAAGTGACACAGGCATTTAGAACTCTGAGACTGAGCACGCCAAATTCCAAGGCTGATGGGCTTTAGGCACAGATCGTCCGCATATTCGCCCTGCTCTCTCCCAGCACTACCATCTGTCAGTGTCTCTCTCTCCCAGCCCATGTTCAACCATTATTCCAGGTTGGTCTTTGTCTCTTGAGTGACTGAGTCAAATTCGAATTCATTCATTTATGCCCCCATGTATTTACTCCCTCATTGACATGTTTTGAGTAACTTCTGTGTCCAAAGCACTGGCCGGGTACTGTGAGGGGCTCAGCGACGACTCCCAGAGGTCCTGAGAGCCCTGCCAGCTTCCACTCTCATCTCCATGTTATCCCCTCTCACTGCCAGTGTCCTTTAGGTTCAAATCTCCTATTACCCCTGTCTCTATCCATAATTCCCTGGATTAAGTTTAAGTCTCCAATAGGAAAAGTTTTGGAGACTTATCCTTACAGAAAATGGAAAAACAAGATTCCTAAAACCAACAGACAGGTTTTTCAATTTGGAAAATAGAAGTTTGGGTTACTTAAATAATGCTAGGCACCAGGAACTGTGTACAAGTAGGATTGTCTTCAGGGCCTGTGCCAGGAGAATCCCCTGCTCAGCTCCTATGGGAGTTCAATAATGGCCAATGTACTGACTCATCAGGGAGGGCTTTCTAAGGAAGATGGCAGGACCAGTATTTTTCTAATGGTAATCATGCTGTTTTTCTTGTGGATGAGTCACCCAACTCCCTCCCTAAGCCTACAAAATGATACAGTTTTTTAGCTGGGTTTTTGAGCACTCAACTTGCCTACCTGTTTACTGATTATCAAGCACACTGATGTAGGTAGAAGTCCCATTTCCTGGCTAGGAAGAGCCAGGCATTGGTGTATGTAGAGAATATCATCAGGTCGTATAAACACAGAAATAAGCAGACACCATCAGGATAGCAGACAATATTTGAGAGAGAAGAAATCTTATTGCCAAGAACCCCTTATTAAGAATAAGTATGGAAATAAGAAACTTAGAATTTACTCGCTACATCTGAGAGGGCAATGTTTCAGGTGCAGTGTTGCTAAGCCTCACCACAGCCCCTGAAAAACAGATGTTAATTTCTTTTCCCGAAGGAGAAAACTGAGGCACAGAGGTGATCTGGCTTGCCTAGTACGACTGTAGACAGGAACAGTGACCCAAGACTGTCTGGCTCCACCTCTCTCTCAAATCTATCCCCAAATCAAAAACTTCATACAATCCCTTCCCCTGGGACATGGAAGAGCCAAGGCTGCCCATTTACGCTACCGTGGTCCACTTGTGAGGATTTCAGGGGTTCTATGACTGAAAACTTTCATTCAACAGCTTGCCAGCAGTGACTGATGGCAATCATATCATAATTGTTTCTTTGGTTGTTTACGTTGTATCAATTGCATTCACTCTTTTCTTTTTTGTTGGCTTCTTCTCCCCAGTCTCCATGAAGATTCAACTCTCTCCATTCTACAAACAAATAAAACAAAACTTTCCACATCTCTACCTACCCCATATTTATAACCTCTTCTTTGGTGTCCCAACTCTGGAAAAGTAGTATCATAGTGCTGCTGTATCTTTTTATCCTCCTATGTCCAGTTCTTATATCCACTAACCCAAGCAGTCCTAAGGGACTCTCAGTTGTCAACTATAATGGTATCTTTTCAGTCTCCTTCCTTCCTGGTCTTTCTTTGGCATTCAGTGCTACTGATCACCACTTTGTTACACTGTCTTCTTTCTCAGGTTTAGGCAAACTCATTTTCTCCCAGATTTGTTGATGCTGCTCTATTTCTTCCTGTTCTTTTCCTATGTGTCTCTTTAGCTCTAATTTAAAGTCTATCCCTTTGCTGCTTCTCCATCTTTATTCAAGCTCTTGGCCAAAGACATCACCATAGAAATCATGCATGAAGTGGAGTCAGGAAGCCATATTTTTGACACCTGCTTCTATTTCTCAGCCTCCACATTCACCCACACAAAACCCTATAAATTCTACTTTCTTTTACTACCCCACGTCCTCTGTTATCTCAGCCTACCTCTTTTGAGTTCTTCTCTTTTCTCACTTCAATAAAGAGATTCCCAGTGGATATTCCTGCTCATAACATAGACCTACTTCAGTGGAATCTCTAGATGGCCGTCAAAGAGATCCTTTGACAGTACAAACACAGCCATATCAGGACATGAATGAAAGCCTTAACTAACCCTGATTCAGTGTAATTTAATGTCTGAATTCCATGGATTGGCCTTTAAGCCTCTTTACATAGTCCTTTAGTGGATGGCCTACAACTACTTCCACCACTCACAGAGCTCTCTAGGCCCTCAGAGGACGTATCACTCTTGGAAACTATGCCTCCCCATCTGTGCTGCTCACCTCCCCTTTGTGAGAAGCACACTCTTATTCATCTCTCAAGGTCCAACCCAAATATCACCTCTTCTATGCAAATCTTTTTCCTCTCCTCCAACTCCTTCTCCCAAAAATTGTTGAAATGAGGTGCACTTGTGCATCTGCAACACCTTCATCTATGCAAATAGAGCCCCAGCCACAAGGCCTTCTTTAATGAGTTGCTGGACAGGGAAGAGCCAGTTTTGTCTGACTTTGTTTTTCTGGTACCATGACTGATACATCATAGAAGCCAAATAAATGATAATGATAATTATGAAAATACATGACTGGATGAATGAACTAAAAGATTTAAATTCTTCTTTTAAGGGCTTTCGGGAAGGAGGGAAAAAGAGAGATGGTGTTACATAAAAGGGGAAGCTGAAGAAATGGACAGGGAAGCATAACTTAGCTTATCAGATCACCAACTGTGTTTAAATGATAGGGCTAGTTAAGTTTTATTTCACGGAAAACCAGTTGGCAGTTCAGTACTGGGAAGCTGTCTCAGGAACCCCAGGCCAGGTAAGAATCATCAGAGAGCTGATCCCAGTCCTAAAATTGGAGTGGATATACCCAGCCTGTGGATGTCTGTGTATTTTGAATTGAAAGAAGATAGAAAAATGATCAAAACAATCACTTTACAATTTTTCCCTTGAGCCTTTTGCGGAGTAACGGTTTTCGATGCCTGAAGAAAACTTCCTAAAACTGAAAAACCTGGAAGCGTCCAAGGAGAGGAGCTAGGTTTTCAGTGTTGCCAGGGCTCCTCCTGGTGGATCTCTATAAAATCAATCTTTCCTAATCCTATCCTCTTACTCATTCATTCAACATTCTGTTTTCATCAACTATTGTATGTATATTAGTTTTAAATTTCTACTATAACAATTTATCAGAAATGTAGTGATTTAAAACAATATAAATATATTATCTTATAGTTCTATAGTACCCAAGGGCCCCCAAATAGGCCACTTCTTAGGAAAATTATTTTGAGCAGAAGGCAATTGAGACTGTACAGGTTGTTGGGAAGCAGGAATACCTGTCTTCTCGTCAAATTGACATGAGAGAGATTAACAGGAAACAATCAAATCCAACAAGCACATGTTTGGGGGATCCACATCGACATGCAAGTGCCAAAGATGATCAGGTAAGATAAGTCATATATGTTATTCTGAGCTTAAAGGAAGTGGGTGGGGTCTGGGATTTCAGAAGAAAAGAATGCACTTGACTAGGTGAAAAGAAATGCAGATATTTGGTAATTAGGTATTTGCCCTAACATACAGATGGGCCACTCAGATAAAATTTATCTCTGTGAATAATACTTATTCTGTGAAAGATCCCCAATTTATTTATTTTTTATTTAAACTCACTTAGCCAACACATAGTACAGCATTGGTTTCCAGATGTAGTGTTCAACAATTCATCAGTTGCACATCATACCCAGTGATTCATCATATCATGTTCCCTCCTTAATTCCATCACCCAGTTACCACATCCCCTCCTCACCTCCCCTTCAGCAACCCTCAGTTTGTTTCCCATAGTTAAGTCTCTTATGGTTTGGAAAGATCCCCAATTTAGACTCTTCTGTATAGTTAAGGGAGGGGCAGAAGGTTCTTTGGAGCCTACAGGGTCTCAGATGACTTCAGCTCAAAATATCCACATGCCAAAGTGGCACACTCATGGTTGCGGGGGTAGCTCTCCTGATCTTCAGTTTCCCCATTTGAAAATTCCGTGGAAGTATAACATATTAAAGTTGAGCTGGAAGGTTGTTTCATCTCAGTGATCTAGTTGCTCTGTTTTGACAATAGGTCAGTTTAGTTAAACTCATTTCAGAAAACAACAATGCAGATATACTCTCAAAGCTAGGCATATGGTTCAAGTAATCAGGTATTAAATAAAAAGCACTTCTAGGGAAATAAAGGAAAAACAATAGTTAATAATTAGATCAAATGTTAAGCCAGTATCTGAGTTCTAAGAGTAGCCAGTTGAGAAGATTTCTGGATATCAGACTTTAAGCATCTTCACACAGAGTGAGGGCAGGTAGAGGCAATCTGACAGCTATTCCCGGTTTGCAGTCAGATGTCTCTGGCGAACTTGTCAGTAGCTCATAAAACAACAAGTACAAGGATTGTCTATGAAAGAGTTATTATGGTGATTTCTTTACATCAAGTTACTGATACTTAGTCTGCAGGTCTTCAAAAAAAAAAAAAAGCAGTTTTAGTTCCCAAATGATTCCAAGTCAGAAAGTTGGGAGAAATATCAAAATGTCAGTTAGGCACTGGAGGACACTAGAAGAAATCAGGATCAGTCAAGTTTATAGTGAATTAGTATTAAATACCTATTTAATATTAAATATTTATATTTAAATATTATTTTATATAGTATTAAATTCTAATAGTATTAAAATCTAATACCTACAAAGATGTGTTATTGAAACATATTTTCTCTATGTAATCACTCTCATTTTTACCAAAGATACTCTAGTTGACACTAATGTGTTTGCAAAATAAGCCTAGTCTCAAAAAGGCTTGGTTTGATTATTTACATTAAGTGTAGTAAGAATAGTGATTGACCATATACACTCTTAGAACTTATTTGTTAAAGAAAAAAAAAAGCAAAATAAACCATTGGGACTTTATCATCAAGATAAAAGTTTCCAGGAAACAAACTGTGTTGTGGAAGAACAGGTGGATGGGAAGATGGGGTAACTGGGTCATGGCATCAACCACTGGGTGTTATACACGCCTAACAAATCACTGAACATTATATGAAAAACTAATGATGTACTATACATACACTCATTTAATTTATATTAAAAAAAAGATAAAAAAGCTTCCACAAGGTGAAGGGAACACCAAGAAAATAAAAGGCAACCTTGGAAATGGGAGAAGATATTTATAAGTGACATACCTGGTAAAGGGTTAATATTCAAAATCCATAAAGAATTAATCAAAGGCAACACCAAACCCCAAATATTCCGGTATAAAAATGGGCGGAAGCAATGGCCACAATCGCCAAACTGTGGAAAGAACCAAGGTGCCCTTCAACAGATGAATGGATAAAGAAGATATGGTCCATATATACAATGAAATATTACACCTCCATCAGAAAGGATGAATACCCAACTTTTGTAGCAACATGGACTGGACTGGAAGAGATTATGCTGAGTGAAATAAGCCAAGTAGAGAAAGTCAAGTATCATATGGTTTCACTGACTTGTGGAGCATAAGGAGTAATATAGTAGGAGAAGGAAAGGAAATGGGAAGTGGGGTAAATAGGGGAAGGAGATGAAACATGAGAGACTGGACTCAGAAACAAACTGAGGGTCCTGTAGGGGAGGAGGTGGGGAGATGGGTGAGCCTGGTGGTAGGTATTATGAGCACGTATTGCATAAGCATTGGGTGTGGGGCATAAACAATGAATCTTGGGACACAGAAAAAATAAAATAATGTAATAAAAATGGACAGAAGACATGAATATACATTTTTCCAAAGACATCCATATGACTTATAGACGCATGAACAGAAGCTCAACATGTACTCATCAACGGGGAAATAGAAATCAAAACCACAATGAGATACTACCTCACACTAATTAGAATTATAAAAATTAACAACTCAGGGAACAGCAGATGTTGGCAAGGATGTGGGAGAAAGGGGAATCCTCTTACCTTGTTGGGAGGAATACAAACTGGAGTGAGCCACTCTGGAAAATATAGAGGTTTCTCAAAAAGTTAGAAATAGAACTACCCTATGACCCAGCAATCACACTACTAGGTATTTATCCAAAGAATACAAAAATATGAATTCGAAAAGATACATGAGCTCCAATGTTTATAGCAGCATTATCAATAATAGCCCAATTATAGAACGAGTCCAAGCATGTCCATTGACTGATGAATGGATAAAAAAGAAGTGGTACACACACACACACACACACACACACACACACACACACAGAGACACACACAAGAATATTATTTTGTCATTTGAAACAACATGGACTGATCTAGAGACTATAATACTAATAGAAATAAGCCAGTCAGAGAAAGACAAATACCATATGATCTCACTTATATTTAGAATTCAGGAAAAACAAACAAATGAACATAGTAAGGAAAAAAAGTCAATAAAACCAAGAAGCAGACTCTCACCTGCAGAGAACAAACTGAGTGGTGCTGGAAGGGAGGTGGACAAGGAGATGAGTTAGATGATGCACTGGGTGTGGGCATGGGCAATGAGTGAATCTTGGAACACTGAAAAAATAAAATAAATTTAAAGTAAAAAAAAATAAATGCACTTGTGATGAGCACTGGGTGTTTTATGTAAGTGATGAATCACTAAATTCTACACCTGAAACTAATTTTATACTGTACATTAAGTAACTGAAATTAAATAAAAACTTGCAAAGTAAAAAAATAAATAAGTAAAACTTGTTTGCTGGAAACTTTTCATAAGGAATATCTAGATTGAATTTTAATAGTCTCTGGAGGCCAGAAGTCAAGCCAAATACTTGCCATCAGATTTTGCCTGTAATAACTGTAGATTTGGGTGAATCACTCTCTTCTCAAGGTCTCCAAAATATCCTGAAGTTCCTATATCTGCCAAGAAATGACCTTCTTTACTCACCCAGTAAGTATGTTGGGAACTCTGTAAGCAAGGTATCAGGCTAATATTTCCAAGGTGGCTTTATTGACTCCATAAAGTCAACCTTAGATCTTTAAAGCTCTCTGATCATATCTGAATCTATGCAGGTCTTTCTCAAATATGACATACTGGACAAAGCTTTGCTAATATAACTAATGTTTTCAATTGTGTTTTGTCAGAAAGAGAACAGACTCTGATTGAACATATGCAAATAAATATATTGCCACAAAAATATAAGAGTATTTGTTGAGAGTTTCTGAATCCTGGAGAATTTATGTAGAAAAAAATAATTGTTACAATTTGTTCAGAAAGGTATATTTTGTCAAATTATTGTCAGTTCACTTAAGGGAAAGTATTTTATATTCCCTACAACAACCAAGGAGGAACCTTGAAGAAGGACCAGTGGGAAAGAGCAGCCAAAATACAACAGCAGAGTGTACACAGCATACACCAGAGATACCTCCTGAAGTTCTTGTTGTTGTGGTCGTTGTTATTCTTGTGGGGTTTTTTCCCCTTTCTTCATTTCTTCTCTGGACACAAAGACAAGACAGAGAAATTTGTCCCAAAGGAAATAACAGTAGGTAGTCCTCAGGACCAGAAATTTAATTAATATAGATATAAGTAAAGAGAAAAGGAAAGATAAATAATAAAGATTAGAGCAAAAATCAATGATATAGAAATTTAAAAAGAAAAAAAACAGAACAGATCAACCAAACTTTGATTAAACCTAATCAAAGAGGTAAAGGATCTGTACTCTGAAAACTAGAAAACACTTATGAAAGAAATTGAGAAAGACACAAAGAACTGGAAAAACATTCCATACTCATGGGATTGGAAGGACAAATACTGGTAAAAGCAATCTACACATTCGATGCAATCTCTATCAAAATACCATCAGCATTTTCATAGAGCTGGAAAAAATCCTAAAATTTGAATGGAACTAAATAAGATGCTAAATAACCAAAAGAATGTTGAAAGAGAAAACCAAAGCTGGAAGCATCACAATTCTGGGCTTCAATCTTTATTGTAAAGTTGCAAGCATCAAGACACATGGTACTGGAACAAAAACAGACACACAGATCAGTGGAACAGAATAGAGAGCCCAGAAATGGACCCTCAAGTCTATGATCAACTTGCAATACGTGCCCTCAGTACCCACCACCAGACTCTACCATCCCCCCACCCACACCCCTCCAAGACCCTCAGTTTGTTTCTGTGTCCAAAGTCTCTCATGTTTCATTTCTTGACAAAGCAGGAAAAATAACCAATGCAACAAAGACAAACTTGTCAACAAATGGTGTTAGGAAAATTGGACAGCCACAAGCAGAACAATGAAACTGGACCATTTTCTTACACTATAAACAAAAATAAACTCAAAATGGGCGAATGACCTAAATGTGAGACAAGAATCCATCAAAATCCTAGAGGAGAGCAGTCAGTAACCTCTTTGACCCTGGCCACAGAAACTTCTTGCTAGACACTTCTCCTGAGGCAAGGATAACAAGAGCAAAAATGAACTATCAAGACTTCATCAAGATAAAAAACTTTAGCACAGCAAAGGAAACAGTCAACAAAACTAAAGGGAAATTTATGGAATGGGAGAAGATATTTGCAAATGACTTATCAGATAAAGGGCTAGTATCCAAGATTTATAAAGAACTTATCAAAGTCAACACCCAAAAAACAACAACAACAAAATCCAGTCAAGGTATGGACAGAAGATATGAATAGACATTTCTCCAAAAGAGGATATACAAATGACCAACAGACACATGAAAAAATGCTCACCGTCACTGGACATCAGAAAAATCCAAATCAAAACCACAGTTAGATCCTACCTCACACTGGTCAGGATGGCTAAAATTAACAACTCAGGAAACAACAGATATTGAAGAGGATGTGGAGAAAGCCTCTTACACTGTTGGTGGGATTGCACACTGGTGCAGCCACTCTTGAGAACAGTATGGAGGTTCCTCAAAAAGTTAAAAAGAGAACTACCCTATGACCCAGCAATTACACTGCTGGTATTTATCCAAAGGATAAAAACATAGTGATTTGAAGGGGCCATGTACCCCAACGTTTATAGGACTCATGTCCACAGTAACCAAAATATAGAAAAAGTCCAGGTGTCTATCGACAGATAAATGGATAAAGAAGAAGTGGTATATATATATTGGTATATATGGAATATCATATATATGGAATATTATCTATATGGAATATTATATGGAGAAGTGGTGTATATATATGGAATATCAGATATCAAAAAGAATGAAATATTGCCATTTTCAATGATGGTGGAACAAGAGGGTATCATGCTAAATGAAATAAGCCAGTGAGAGAAAGGCCAGATATCACATGATTTCACTCATATGTGGAATTCAAGAAACAAAACAAATGAACATAGGGGAATGGAAAGAAAAATAAAATAAGACAAAATCAGAGATAGAAGCAAACCGTAAGAGACTTTTAACTCTAGGAAACAAACTGAGCGCTGCTGGAGATGAATTGGGTGGGGGATGGAGTAGGTGGCCATTGGGCATTAAGGAGAGCACTTGATGTGATGAGAACCGGCGTATATACAACTGATGCATCGCCAAACTCTACCTCTGGAACTAATTATACACTATATGTTAATTGATTTTAAATAAAAAAGGTGTGACACACACACACACACACACACACACACACAGTGGTGTATCATTCAGCCATAAAAAGGAATGAAATCTCACCTTTTGCGACAACAGAGATGGAGATAAGGAGTGTAATGCTGAGCAAAGTGACTCAGAGAAAAACAGATACCTTACGATTTCAGTCCTATTTGGAATGCAAGGAATAAAACACATGGGGAAAGGAGAAAAAAAGAGAGAGAAAGAGAGAAAAACCAAAGAAGAAACTCTTGACTATAGAGAAGGAGCTGATCATTACCAGAGGGGAGGTGGGTGGAGCATCGGTGAAGTAGGTGATGGGGATTAAGGACAAACATCATCACGAGCACTGAAAAAGGCACAGAATTTTATCACTATATTTTAGACACAAAACTAATATAACACTGTATGTTAACTATACTGGGATTAAAATTTAAAAATGATTAAAAATAAATTTAGAAAGAAAATAATTGAAGAAAGAGCTGACTGGGTAAGTAAGTTTCTTAGATGTAAAAAAAAAAAGAAACAGACAAAAAAACTAACAAATAAATAAATAATAAATAAATAAATAAATACAAATAAATTACCTAAAATTAGAAACTGGAGTATAGGATTCAAGGATGAAAAAGCAGGAAGCAAAAGACCTCTGCTTTTATTGTTGTTGTTGTTGTTGTTGTTGTTGTTGTTGTTATACACTTGAGGAATTATTTGTTTTTTCATTTTAACTATCTGATTTATCAAGACAGATTACATTAATCAAGATAGAGAGATTCTGGAGGGTCTGCAGCAAGATGGTGGAGAAGTAGGAGACCCTGTTTCAGTGGGTCCCCCGAAGTGAGCTGAATATCTACCACACACACGAGCACCCCTGAAATCAGCCTGAGATGTAAGATCACACACTTCCAGATCGCTATGGGGACAGAAGATCATCAGTGGAGAGGTAAAGCAGAGTGGGAGTATTCGAACTGATTTTGGAAGATAAACAGAAGGGGAGGGAGCCACCAGAGGCAACCCACTGGAAAGTAACACCCCAATACGAAAGTGGCCTGGCTTGGGGACCAGCATCAACTTGGAGTATGATAATGATGGGTATTAAGGAGGGCACGTATTGCATCAAGCTCTGGGTGTGGTGTATAAATAATGAATCTTGGAACACTGAAAAATTAAAATAAATCATTTTAAATTTGTTTTAAAAAGCACTCAAAAAAACACAAAGGGTCTTAAAAGGAAACTGGTGGAACTGGGTCACCACAGGCACAGATCGAAGCCTGCAGTCCCCGGACGGCCACAGCCAGGGCACACCCAGCCAGAGAGAGCCCTGCACCCTCTGCAGACCCGTCAGTCCATAGCCTTCCACATGACCTGCACCATAGCCAGGTCTGAGGGCACCCGGCCTGGGCATGGGCTGTGGGCCCAGCAACCACAGACCTGCCCAAACCCATATCACTCGTGGTTTCTGTGGCACTGCGGTGCAGAGACAAGCAGGGGCCTCGGGCAACAATCCTCGCAGTGACTGGCGCTGGACACTGCCTGTGAGATGTTGTGTCCAGGGGAGTTTGCAGAGGCAGAGTCTCTGTGTTCTGGACCATCCAGAGAGAAACAGACTGCGGCTTCTCTCTGAGCCTCTGAAAAGCCACAAAAAGCCACTAAAGAACAAAAACCTCCAGAAGATAAAAGATAAAACCCAGTTTCCACAGAAACCAGCCCTTTGACAGGGGGCAAAGTAACTCAGCCCAAGCGAGACTGACTGAAAAACAATGCAGCAGGCCCTTCCCCCAGAAGGCAAGCCAAAAGAACAAGAGGACAACCATCCCAGGGTCTCCATAAAACTGTAACACCCCAATGGCAAACCAATACATTAAGCTCCCAATACTGCCCCCAGACCTGTGTGTTTTATAGATACACACTTTCTTTTCATTTTTAAAAAATTCATTCTCATGATTCTTATTCTTTTATTTTTTAACCTACTTATTATTATAACTTGATGTTTAATACAACATTCCATAAGAACTTTTTAATTTGAACTTTTTTCATATATATACCTGTGTTTCTTTTTTTAATAAACATGTAGATATAAGCTTCATTGTAATCCCTCATTCCTATTCAATACTGCCCCATATATAAACCAGTTTTAATTAACCTATATCTCTGGAAACTTGAGTCCTTCAACAAAGATAAAAAGATACAACCAGGAAGAATTGAAATACTTTCCTCGCCCACATTGAGGGTTTGTAACCAATTCTGGTCTTATTCTTCTGCCAGTGTTTCTGTGTACTTTGTTTTGTCTTTGACCTATATAAATCTTATTCATGGGGCTGTTTGGGCTGGGTCTTGCATTTTTTCTTTTCTTTTACTTTTGTTGTTTTTTTTCTTTTTTCTCTCTCTTTTTATCTCTCTTTTTTCTTTCTTTCTTTTTGGCGGTGACTTCTGATTGCTCTGAAACCTTCTAAGGGACAACTTTCCTGGATCATGGTTGATATATATAGCTATACATCCCCTCAACCACCCCTCACCAATATGACTCAGAGGAGGGATATCCAACAGAAGAAAAATTCAGATGCTGCAACCCCTGTCACAGAAGTACTGGACATGAACATAAACAATATGACAGAAATGGAATTCAGGGTAGCAACTATGCAAGAAATGGCTAAGTTGGAAAAGACCATGAGTGGCAAGATAGAAGCTCTAAAGGCGGAAGTGAGAGTCGACGTGGCAGAGGTTAAAAATACTATCAGTGTGATCTAATCTAATCTAAATACTCTAACAGTGAGGATAAGTAAAGTAGAAGATCATATTAGTGATCTAGAAGACAGATTGATTGAGAAGGAGGAGCAGGAGAAGGCTTGGAACAAACAGCTAAAATCCCATGAAAATAGAATTAGGAAAATAAATGACACCATGAAACACTCCAATATCAGATTTATCGGGATCCCTGAGGGAGTTGAGAGAGAGAGAAAACTAGAAGATATAGTTGAACAAATCCTGATGAAAATTTCCCTAATCTTAGGTGCATAATTGTGAAATTCATGAATCATAAATTCAAAGAATATGTCTTAAGGGTAGATAAGGGGAAGAGATCCCTTATGTACAGAGGGAAGACCATCAGAATAATGTCAGATGTGTCCACAGAAACCTGGCAGGCCAGAAAGGGCTGGTGAGATGTATTCAGGAAGTTAAATGAGAAAAATATGCAACCAAGGATACTCTACCCAGCAAGGCTCACTTTCAAAATGGATGGAGAAATAAAAAACTTCCAGGACCAACAATGTCTAAGATATTATGTGACTACCAAGCCAACACTACAAGAAAAATTAAGGGGGGTTCTATGAAAGAGAAAAGAACCCAAGAGTCACATAAAACAGAAATTTACAGAGGCAATCTATAGAAACAAGAATGTCACAGACAACATGACATCAATAAAAACGTATCTTTCAATAATCACTCTCAACATGAATAGCCTAAATGCTCCAACAAAACAGCAAAGTGTTGAAAACTGGATAAAATTACAGGACCTGTCCATATGCTGTCTACAAGAGACACATTTTGAATCTAAAGATACATCCAGATTGAAAGTGAAGGGATGTAGAACCAACTTTCATGCCAATGGACCTCAAAAGAAAGCTGGGGTAGTGGTTCTCATAACAGACAAATTAAATTTTAAACTAAAGACTGTAGATAGAGATACAGAAAAACACTACATCACTCTTAAAGGGTCTATCCACCAAGAAGATCTAACAATTGTTAATATTTATGCCCCCAACATGGGAGCAACCAACTACATAAGCCAAATGGTAAGCAAAATAAAGAGTCATACTGATACAAACACATTAATAGTGGGAGATCTTAACACACCACTGTCAGCAATGGACAGATCATCAAAACAGAAAATCAACAAAGAAACAAGAGCTTTGAATAACATGTTGGACCAGCTGGATCTCATTGATATATTCAGAACATTCCACCCTAAAACAGCAGAATACTCATTCTTCTCGAGTGCACATGGAACTTTCTCCAGAATACACTACACACTAGGTCACAAATCAAGGATCAACTAATACCAAAATATTGAGATTATTCCCTGCATATTCTCTGACCACAATGCCTTCAAATTGGAACTCAACCACAGGAAAAAGTTTGGAAGCAATTCAAACACTTGGAAGCTAAAGGCTATTCTGCTCAAGAATGTTTGGATCCAATGTTTGGATCTTTGATGTTAAGATCAAAGAACTTAAACAATTCATGCAAACCAATTAGAATGAAGACACATTGGTCCAAAATCTAAGGGATATGGCAAAGGCAGTCCTAAGGGAGAAATACATAGTCATCCAATCCTTTCTCAAAAAAATTGAAAAATCCTAAATACACCAACTCTCTTTAAACCTTAAAGATCTGGAAAATCAACAACAAATTAAGCTAACCCTACACTCAAGGAAGGAAATAATTAATATTACACCAGAAATCAATGAATTACAAACTAGAGATATAAGAGAACAGGTCAATGAAACAAGAAGTTGGTTCTTTAAAAGAATTAATAAGATTAGAAATCAGTTGCATTCTTATACACCAACAACGAAAAAATAGAAAGGGAAATCAGAGAATCGATTCCATTTACTATAGCACCAAAAACCATAAGACACTTAGGAATAAACCTAACCAAAGAAGTCAAGGATATATCCTCGAGGAACTACAGAACACTCATGAAAGAAATTGGAGAAGACACAAAAAGATGGAAGAGCATTCCATGCTCATGGATTGGAAGAATAAACATTGTCAAAATGTCTATACTGCCCAGAGCAATCTACACTTTCAAAGCCATTCCGATCAAAATTCCACCAACATTCTTCAAAACGTTAGAACAAACAATTCTAAAATTTATATGGAACCAAAAAAGATCCCGAATTGCTAAGGAATTGCTGAAGAAGAAAAGCAAAGCTGGGGGCATCTCATTACCTGACTTCAGGCTTTATTACAAAGCCGTGATTACCAAGACAGCATGGTACTGGCATAAAAACAGAGAAACAGACCAATGGAACAGAGTGGAGAGCCCACATATGGACCCACAAATCTATGGTCAAATCATCTTTGACAAAGC
>PITA01028653.1:0-19034 GCA_004023965.1 Spilogale gracilis | reverse complement strand
TCTTGCCTGCTGTGCTCTGTGCAGGGAGGCTGGTCCCAAGTCGGCCTGAAAGCAGCTCCTCAGCTCCTGGTCAGCTTCAGCCAGCTGGGGCAGTGGCAGGAGACTGCAGGGCAGGAGGAGAGGGAGGCTGGGGCAGTTCTGCTTCTGTCCCGCCGGCCTGGGGCTCTGACAGAGGCTGCGTTCCTCTAAGGTCCAGATGCTGCCCACGGCTGCTCTCCCTAGGCTACCGCTCTCCGTGGCTCCCAGAAATCCTGCTTCCTCCCTTGTCACTCAGACAAGCCCAGGATACACGAACCAGGGGTGCTTCTGTGTTCCTGTGGGTCCCCCGCACTTGCCCGCCCCGCTGAGGGTAACTCTAGACTCTTCAGTCGTGCATGCTGGGTGGGCCATCTGTCCCGCCTGGTCGCACCCGAGTTGGGTGGGCCAGCTCACGATGGGAGGCAGAAGGCCGGGCTCCAGGAGCAGCAGACATCAGACCACGGAACACCATGTGTCCCCCTCTCTTCCTGCTCTGACTTTATTCTCTGTCGCGCTGGCCCAGCTTCTCCAGAGCTTCTCCAGAGGCTGGAGCACCGGGCCCACACCGGGCCTCAGTCTGTGCCTGCTGATGTGCCTGTAGGCTTCTGCTCCTCCCAGAACTATCTCTTTTGTTTCCTGTGGCTGGTCTAACAAATTACCGCCAAGTCGGTGGCTTAGACACGAGTTTCTCTCGGAGCCGTGCAGGTGAGAAGGGTGACATGGGACTCACTGGGAAAAAGTCACTGTCACCTGGCTGCCTTTCTTTCTGAGGCTCTAGTGCAGGATCATTCAGGTTGTTGGCAGAATTCCTGTGATTGTAGGACGGCTTTGGGCTGTCAGTCGAGGCCCTTCCACGTGGAGGGGCCGTGTGAGAGTCCTGGCTCAGGGCCCCCTGCTCCGACTTCAGAGCTCCACTCACACTACACATCTGCCCTCTTCCTCCCGTCTGGTCTCTGGCCAGCTGGGAAAGGTCCTTCAAGTTTCAAACTTTATCCAGGTTGAGAGCAGTCTTGCAATTCCAGAGGTCCTTTCAGTGCAAAGTTGATGCAAAGTTGATTTCTCAGGACACCTGCGGGCAGCTGCGTAAGGGACAGTGTGTGTGTGTGCGGGGGTGGTGGTGACAGGGGTGAGGGGGCTGCATGCCCCATGAAGGGTGTCCCCGGCTCAGCACCAGCCATCTCATGTGTGATGGCCCAGGACCGCCTGAGTACTCACCTCACAAGAACATCTAGAAACCCAAACTGCCCGCGGAACGTCTCCACCGCAGGGCACTGGCCGGGCTACGGGCTACATCCTACCCAGTTGCCGGCCCCCAGTTTAATCTCTGCCCCAGGAGATGCTCCATCTGACGAAGCAGCCAGCGCCTCCCTTCCTGGCTAACGGCGACCTCCCCAAGATCAGATCCAATGTCACACACTCCCTTGGCTCCCCTCGTTCCCCACAGCGGCTCTGCCCTGCCCCTGCATGGCCGCACCCGCCAGCCCTCCTCCCTCAGTCCTCGGACCCCTACGCCTGCCCTGGGTGGGTGTAGGCCCAGACCCCACGGTGCCCAGCAGTAGTGAGCCCCATGTCTTCAGAGGGAGCAGACTGTGCCCGGGCACACACACTGACCCCTGGGCTAGACACACGTGCCTGGGACTGGGACCCCACAGCTGTCTGGGGGCTCAGCAGGTGGAGAACAGCCCCAGACACCCCTTCCAGGGGGAACCTTCCACAGAGCCACATGAGGCTGACGGGAGCTATGTCACAGGAAGATTACCTCCGGGAGGGCGAGGGCATGTTTTACTGGAGCTGAGTAGTGCTCGTCAGAAGTGGCTCGAACTCGCCGCCGCTGACTGATGGGAAGAGGGCAGTTCTCGGACCTCTAAGGCCAACCTCACGAGCCTCTGGGGCATCTGGAGTCCAGGGCTATGACCTTCTGGGGACATCCGTAGCCCTCCGTGCCAGGCCCTGAGGAAGAAGTGTGCAGACAGTGAGGACGAGGTCTCAGGGGCGTGGTCCTGATTCCGGGGGTTCCCCCTGGGAGGCCACATCTCCATGCAGAGCTTCCCATGTGTTTAGGCCACCACTGCTGGGCCTGCGGCTCGCTGCCACATCTCCCTGTCTCCCCACTTTCCCCATGACCCGGCCCTGCCCCTCCTGCCACCCGCGTCTCCTCCCATGACACGCCTCTTCCCTCCGCCAACCCAGGTCCCCCCACTCTGCTTCTCCCTCCTGACCATTTCTCCCCGGGGCCTCGCTTGCCTTCCAGACCCAGGCTGCCGCCGCGGCCACCATGCAGGCGGAGGAGGGCTGTGAGGACTCTCCGGGGAAGTCACATGCTCTGTGAAGGACGGGCCCACGGTGGCGTCTGCCGGGCACGCCCAGGATGGCACACAGATGTGCGTGCAGAGCGTCAGCCCCCGCCCGCAGCCTCCTGGTGCCTGCCGCGCAGCAGAACACAAGTGAAGCCAACTGTAATGCAGCCCCTCGGAAACCCACCTGCCCGGCTCCTGGTGCCTCTGTGGGACCCCTCCTGGGCTGCTGAGAGGCAGCCTCCATGACGCCCCACGTCCTGTCCCCCAGGTGCAAGTCTGCACCCCGGCGCAAAGCCAGCAGGGGCAGCTGGGAGACGGGATCTAATGTGTCTCTGTCACGTGGGGCAGAAAAGGGATGGAGCGGCCTCCGGGACCCAGGATCACTGCTGAGTCACTCTCCCTGGGAGCCCACCCACCTGAAAATCCTCTCTGCCGGCTGCTTTTCTCTGGGGGCTGCTCCTGTGGGCTGGAGGAGGACAGGAGGTGACAGCACCCGGGCCGGGACCCCAGCTACTCCCGGTGTGCTCAGGGACCTGCAGCCCGACCTGCCCCAGGAGCCTATCACAGATGCAGAATCCTGGGCCCCGGCCCAGGCCTAGGAGTCAGCAGGCCACGCTGCTCCCTGAGGGGCTCGGGTCTGAGCCACCAGGGGCGGCTGCCGTCTGCACTCAGCACGGTGTGCAGGGGCTGGGCGTGCACCTGTCCGGGCTGCCCAGGCCAGGGCGAGAGGCGGCTGTGAGCCACTGGAAACCACAATCCACGCACGGAGCCCAGGCCAGACACAAGTGTCTTCTCTCACAGGCTGCAGTCCAGGCTGGCTTGGCGGTTCACGGGCGTCAGGAGAGGAAGGACCCTGTTCTACCTCGTGTCTCGGAATTTCTCAATATCGGGTTCCTCCTTATGTCCAGTCGGGCTGCGTGAGCTCCAGCGCCCACATCTCCATCTGTGGCTGCCCCTACCTGCCCAACCTCCTCCGGCCTCCCTAAGCTTGGGGAGCGGCCCCATACATACCAGGGCAGCTGCAGCCCACGTCCCGGGATGAGCGCTGGGAAGGCGCAGGAATTCTCTGGTCAGAGCCGGGCAGGAGCCCTCCGGCTGCCCCGTGCTCCCCGCCCCTACATGGACAGAGCCTGCCCTGTGTCCATCCAGAGGATCCGCCAGGAGAGAAGACAGCCAGCTCGCTGAGAAGCCGTCCCTCGGAACCGGGAGATCGGCGGAACCAGGAGAACACAGGTCCCGGTCGTGTGCAATGGGACCGACACAGTTTGTTAACCTAATGGAAGCAGGAGGGACTCGGGGATATCCAATTATACGGACAAGCTTCCCAGCGTGAAGGGTCACGCCACTCTCATTTATCTGGACGGACTCCATTAGGCCCATTCATCTTCTTGATTATCTCTCCTGGAAGGACACCGGTAGGGTGGACCAGTCCCACACTAGCCGGGGACGCAGGAGGGCAGCAGGCAGCATCCCCCCAGGACTGGCCCTCATGGCCCCTCCCATCATTCAGGGACACCAGAGACTCTCTGGTGTGAACAGAAAACTCTCTGCTCCAAGGGAAGGAGCAAACTTCCTGAAGGAGGAGCTCCATCAATCAGGGACCCCGGCATCGTCCATCCTCCTGCCGCCTTCGCTGGGGGTTAGCCGTGGCCTGGCCAGCTCCCCTGGGCCACACCAGGCTCCGTGGTTCCCGGGAAGGGGCCAGCAGCCCCTCAATGACACTGGCCACGTGGTCTCCTGTGCCTTTGGGTAAACCAACCCCTGGGAGGAGGGCAGGACCACCAAGCCCACTGAAGAGGGATCGGGAGCCGACCCTTCCCAGAGTCACATGGGAGAGGGTCATCCAGAACACTGACAGTTCTGTCCGGAAGGGAGACATGGGCAGGGGTTGGCGGAGACCCGGGGCTTCAGCTGTTGTGTGAGGACAAAGCCGGAGCGCCGGCCTCTGCTGCTTCTTCTACAGAATGAAACTTCCAAGGGAACAGTTAGGGACCCAGGACTCACCCACATCCCGACCCGGAGAAACAGACCGTTTGTTTCAGATTCTGCCAGGGTGACAACTCAACCTTGGGGGACTCGGGGACTGTGCACCCCCACACCCACCTGCTTTCCAGAGTCACATCCAAGTTCAAGGGAATGTGGCACCAAAGCCCCAAGTAGGGAGGACCGAGCCCCGGCTGTGCCACCAGGAGCCTGTCCACCGGCGCCCCCTCCGAGGTCCCGCAAGGCTCCAGAGATGCAATGACGCGATCATTTTCCTGCAGCCCAGGTGCCCGTGGGGGATGCCAGGAGCCATGGTGACGCCCACCACATCATCCCCGGTGCCCACTCTGCCGGACAAGCACCGTGTCCAAGCTCTGTCAGTGCCGGGGAGGACATTCCTTCCAGGACCCCTCATCTTCCTGGGTCCCCAGAGGGGGAAATGCCTGCTCACCGGAGAAACACTTCTGAGGGTCGCTACGCTAGACAGACCCAGGAAAGGTGAAGATTCATCGTAAGATCACACTAGTTCCCTGCCCCACGTGCCGGTGCAGAGGCAAGAGGTCCCAGGGGTCCCCAGGGCTCACGGCTGACCGAGCCGCAGTTACAGCCTCTCCAGGGAGTGGCCCAGGGAAAGTCCGCAGTCAGGAGCAAAGACAAGAACGATGGCCGCAGAGGAGCCGGATGCCTCGGGCACCAGCGCCCGGCCAGATGAGCACAGACCCTGCCTGGACCTTCCGCTTCCCTCCGTCCCTAACACCCAGCTCAAACACGGTCAGCTTTTAGCAATAACAATGTTGCGAGACGTCCCAGAAGTCAAGGAAGAAAAAAGCATCGGAACCAGACTCACAGTGCACAGATGTTGAAATCACGAAGCAGGGAGTTAAAAAAATAACTGTGATGAATACGTTACGAGCTCTAAAAGAAGTAGACAATGCACAGAACAGATGGGTAGTGAAAGCAGAGAGACGGGAACCTGAAGAGAGAAGCAACACTGAACGCCGGAAATCAAAAACACTTCAAGAGAAATGAAGAACGCCTTTGACGGGTTCATCAGGAGGCCAAATAGAGCTGAGAAAAGATTCCCCGCGCTTAAGAAATTACTTACAAAATTAGTTAGTTAATATGTATGTTAGAATCTAAGAGCCAATCAGTCCGAATTCTACCGAACATTTAAAGATGCAATTATAGCAATTCTCAAGATGTAAATAAATGGAGAAATACTCCGTATTCACGTGCTGAAAGACCGAGTGCTGTGAGGAGATCGATCACTCAGTGGCCAGCACCCCATGCGCACTCACCAGCAGGCGATTCTGTGATGCTGAAAGGCTGGGTCTCAAGCACGGGAGGCCAAGTACCTGGGTGAGCCAGTGTGGCACTGAGGCCGAAAAACCACGGGAGGGGGCTCGCCTGCCCCGATTTCAAGAGCACGAAGCTACGGCAACCACGGCGGTGCGGCTGAAACGGAAAAGAGGTGAACAGGCCAATGGACGAAGAGGAGGACCCCGAGTTAAAGCCTCGCACACACAGTGGTCAGTGGACTGTGGAGAAACGAAGCCAACTTAATGGAAGGACAGCCGCTGGACGGACAGTGGCCCACCGGCTGCCCCGGGGCTCTCCACATAGACCTCCAACATAAGACAGAACTCAATTTTTGAAGGACCGTATATTTAAGTTTAAAGGTAGATGGTCACCCATGCTGGCCCCTCTTGTGGAGGTCGGGGAGCCCGCCGAGGAGGCCGTGGCTCATCACCGGAGCAGACACCCTGCACCGGGCTGCCGGGAAAGGGGCGGGGAAAGCCTCGCGGCACCCTCACCCGCCCTCCCCGCCGCGCACGGTCTGCCGCCAGGAGACCTTCTGGCCCGGGATCTCCCCAGGGAGGAAGTGAGAGCCACAGCCCAGCTGCACAGACGCTGCAGTGTGGGCCCACTCCTCACCCCCACCGGGTACCTAGGTAGTCGTGGGACTGAGGGAGAGGCAGCAGCTGGGAGGATGCGGCCCGGGCTCTTGGGGCACATCTGAAGGACACAGATGCTGCTGAGCCCACTGCAGACTCCATCAGGAAGCTGGGCCATGATCCCCAAACTGGTCCACAGCAGCCCCCGTGCTCTGCCCCCCGTGGCCAGCTCCCCATGTGCGCTCCCCAGAGCGTGGTGGACGGGCTGTGGAAAGGCTGCTTGTGGGCAGGGGCTTGAAGCACAGGCCCACGTGGGTTGCGGAGAAACCCCCGGCCTCTGGGCCAGCTGCCCTGGGGGGAGGAGAGGGGCCGCTGGCCACTGGGCCGGCACTTTGCGGGGTTGAGCGAGGGCGTGTGAATATATACAAAGATGAACACCACTCCATCTCAAAGTCCTAGCAAACTGAAAAGGAGGGAACACTCCCAAGCTTCTTGGAGGAGGCCTGGGTTTTCCCGGTACCAGAGCAGATACAGACAGTGGAGAAAAGGGGACTGCAGGCCACTACCCCCGGCAGACACAGATGCAGGAATTCTCGACGACATGCCGGTGCTCTGTGTAACCAGCAAGCATGGGGACCCCAATATCTCCAGGCTTGGCTGAGACACGGCACGTGACCGGGTGTCCCACGCATATCCCTACACGCAGACTATGAACGACACGGGGGGGTTGGGGAAATGGCTGAGCACAGCAGGAGAGGTCTAAGAGCAGGCGGCTATGGGGCACACGAAGGGGACGCGGAAGGCGCATCTGCCTGTTTGCGGGGTCCAACAGCAGCGTGGGAGAGCCGTGCAGGGCTGGGTGCTAAGGGGGGGCTCCCACACCCTGCACCCCAGTGCGGGGGCACATGGCTGTGTACACCCTCTCCCCATCCTCCCTCCCCGGGCCCAGGGGCTGGTGCTCGCCCCCGCTGCCCTGCCCACAGGAAGGAGGCTCCCACGAGCTGGGATGTCATCCGCTGTGGTGTTCCCAGAGCCAGGATGTGCTGGGTACACAGTAGGCGCTGACTAAATGCCTGCTGAGTGAATCCCAGGGTGGGATGTCATCCACCTGTGTTTCTGCACAGAGTTCTGTCTTGAGACTTCGTCCCTCTCACCTCCCACCAGCAGAACACTTGAGGACCACACATCATCGTAAGGACATGGAGTTTATTTCATAAAAAATCACAACATATTTTCACTACTTAGTGGCATTCATCATTTTCCTGTGCTGTGAACTACTCTAAACACATGATTCTTCCTGAATTTCTTGTCTTTGGCCAAACTGTGTAGATAATAAAGCACCGCAGAAGCCCAAATCTATAGCCTTTAAATAAAGTGCCCTGCACTCCTTCATTAGAGATAAAAGATTTGTTCATTACTCCCCTTGATGTATTAGCTATGTAGAGAGAATATGCGGAGTTTACGACAAAGAATTCCAAAGACGGCTCCTTACTGGATCTGCTTCCCCAGAAACGAAGCGATAACAACCATGTGCAGATCTCGGGAATACAGTGCTCTCACTCCTCGGGGCTCGAGGCCAGGGCCAGGCTCCAACGCCCGCTAACAAGCCTCTGGACCTGGGACCACGAGGACAAGCCTGGCAGGTGCTGGGCACACTCGGGTCATCCAGTACGCGCCCGGGGTCTCAGCAGCGCCCCAGGCCCCCGCCCATCCCAGCGGGCCACACAGAGGTCATTGCCGCTGGCACCTTCCGCTGCGTGGGCTGCTGCCCCTGGGGCCTCGCCATCCACATGTGGCTCTCAGTTGGACCCCTCCATGCACAGGACATGCCTGTGGGCGACGGCGCCGCTATCACCATCGGATGGCACCCGAGCCGGAGGGAGAAGGCCCCCCGGGCCTTGGCGGGCGTGTGCGGCGGGCCGGGCTTGGTGCCACCGTGGTCACAGTTTACAGAACTCTTTCCAGTACCAGCTGCGGGTCTGAACGTCTGACCTCCACGGCTCAGGCACATGGTCACTGCGGAGGCCCCGGTCTGAGCTCTCCCAGCCTGCTTCCCAATCCTCCACGGCACGGGAGCGCATGTGTCACAGGCCCTGGGGTCCCAGGGACCCTGCCCACACATGCAGCGGAAACGGTCACTCCACTTCCTGGGGGCCCAGGCCCAGTCCACACACCGACAGCGACTGGACGACACGGCCGCTGTCCGGGCACCCTCCCCAGGTCTGTGGCGCGAGCGGCCGCTGCGGCCACATGGGACGCACGCTTGCTACCCACCGCCAGCATCTGCCTGTGAGAAACACACAGGGGTCTGTACAGAGCGACAGGAAGCTCTGGGGAAGCGAGGCCGTGGGAAACCCAGCTGCGAGGCCACGGGCCCAAGGGCTCACAGCCGGCAGGGCAGGGTGGACCGTAAGTGCGGAAAGAGCACAGATGGGGGTGCGGGGAGCTCTCCCCACAGAAGAGATATTCGCCTGCGGGACCCACGTGGCCAGTGCCCTAAGCCTCTGGTCCGCGTGCAGCCGGAAGGCAAGGGTGGCCCACGGGGTGCCAGCCTGCACAGGCCCCCTATCAGAGCTTGTGTGGCTGACTCAGCAGGGCCAGGGGCGTTCCTCACCGCGCCCCCCGTGTGCCTCCGCCTAACCCTCTGGGGGCGCCTCGGGGCCCTCACCTCCCCCACAGGGCCTTGCCCCTCTGGTCCTGAGTCCCCATCACTGTGCCCAGGCTAACTTGCCCTCCTCGTGGTCCTGTAGGCCCACGGCAGGTGCCCCAGAGGACAGTCACTCGGCCACGGGAGGACAAGAGCCGGGCAGGCCTCCCACCGCTGTGCATGGGGCTTCGGGCCCAGCAGCGGGCTCTGTCACACGGGGAGGGCCAGAGGTGAGGAAGCCTGTCATGGGGGCCAGACAGGAACGAGGACAGGGTCCCACGGTGAAGGCAGAGTGTTTCTTGTGTGCAGTTTGCGGGGTGTGTTCCAAGCAGCAAGATGGCCAGTCAGCGGCCCCGCTGCTCATACGGTGGACAGATCCACGCGCTGGGCAGAGTGGCTGCTCTTGTCCCAGGGGCTGAGCTTGCTGGACACTGTGCCGGGCCGGGTCCCGTTCATCTGCAAATCACAAAGGAGTGAGCTTTGAAGACTCAGTCCCAAGATGGGAAACCAGGTCCCAGGGGGTGCAGGGCGCTGGGCCAGAAGGACGCGTGGGGCTCCCCGCCAAGCCATCGGGGCCCGCTGCTCCCCGGGGAAGAGAGCCCTGAACTCCAGGGGTGCACTGCCTCCGGCCTCCTGCCTTCTGCCCCGATTCCTTCCTCTTCACTTCCCGGAGCTCCTGCTGCTCACCCCGCGTACACCCACGGCCGCCACGGGCTCTGGGCTCACAGCAGGACCAGGCCGAGCAGACCCTTGTTCCCACAGCACACCTGCCAGCGGGAGGCCCCAGACAGGCACGCGCGCAGCAGGACATGGAACGTGCAGGCCGTGGCTGAGACACAACAGTGCCCGGGAGGTCCCTCCTGAGGCTGTGACCCCAGCGCCAGGCCCCGGGCTCAGGCCGGAGGTCGTGAGAACACACGTCATCGGCCCCATGCACCCGGGGGCCTGCCCGCGTCGGCACTTCCCGCAGGAGGAAGGTAGAGCAAGCCTGGTGTGGACACGACGGGCTTGTCGAGATCCCTGAGCACCAAAGGCCCCAGTTCTTGGGTGTCTGCAGAGGGCAGAGGCCCCGTGGGGGAGAAGCTCCCCGAAGGCCAGGCTGACCTGGCGACACCGGCAGCAGGCCCAGTGCCTGCCTCCTGGTCAACTCATCCTTCATCCTCCTAAGTCAACGTGGAGGTACGGGCCCTGGGAATGCCCGGAGGCCACAGGCACCGGGACAGAGGACCCTGCTGTGGGCACGCCGTCCCCAGAGCACATGCAGCCTGAGAAGGCTGGGCAAGAACCAGCAGCGACCACGCCTCACCACCACAGCCCTGAGCTGGGTGACCACCTGCCTGACGTGGCCCTGCCCAGGCCAGGCTCAGGGAAGGAAGGGAGGCACACCGGAGGCTCTGGGCTCAGGAGGCCCAGGAGGGCAGAGGCTGGTGCCCCGAGGGGAGGCGGGAAGCCACTGTGGCTTTCCAGGTAACAAGGAGGAAGACAAGAGTCTGTGGGCTCATGAGAGCAAGGGTGCAGGTGCTCGGGACAGGCTCGAAGCGAGAAGAAGGGGCTGCAGAGCAGACACTGCACGGCACTCACGATGTCGGAGCTGAAAGGCTTCACATTAGTGTTGCGGATGGAGCTACTCGTGAGGTTCCACACCTTGGTTTTATGTTTGAAGGCAGCCCTCACCTTTGAAGGCAGAACAGAGAGTGGGTTAGAAGCTGTTTCCATGGGGGAAATAGCCACAAGGAAGGTCCTTCTCCAAGGACTGCGGGTTTTGTGCTGAAATGAAGTCCTAGAAGACCAACTGCAGGACGTGGGCAGGGTCTGACTCACTGCCTCACTCAGCAGGTGCACACGCTGTCCCCGCCGTCGCACCAGGGCCCATGGAGGCTGCATCTGGTATGGTCCCTGCTGGCCTCATCCCAGGTCTGGGCAGGGCACCAGACATGCTCACCAGGGAATGGTGGAGGGGGCAGCGCGTGGCCGGCAGCAGAGACAAAGGAGAAGCAAGGGAGCAAATGCAGACATGGGGTGGGCCACGGAAGGCTCAAGGCCACGTCCCCTTCCCACCTTGTGGACCACAGTTTTGGGCCCTGCTGAGCTGCTCCCCTCCACCACTGGTCACTATCATCAGCGACTCACCCTGGCCCCCACCCATCCCCCTGCGCCCTGCATCCCTCGCCTCCCTGCCTGACCTATGTCTATACAAATAGACCCCCTGCAGAAACAGCACAGACGGGGCGGCACCCCTCCGCCTGCCCCCACTCACCACTCCAGAGGTACCTCCCCATGACCGAGCCCGCTGGGCTCTCAAGCGTCAGGCCCGCAGTGTGAGTGTCGGCCATGAGGAGCAGGGTCTCGAGCGGCCTCCACCCTCCCATGGCCAAGCGCACAGCAGGGCCACGCCCAGACTGCACTTGAGAACGAGCCCACTCCAGCTGCCCCAATGCCCGTGGAGGGCAGGTGACACCGTCCCCCCGAAGCCCTGCAGTCAGGAGGCCTCCTTCTTACACCCCAGACGGCCTCCTCTTGCCTTTGGGGGGGACTGTTGGGAGGACAGCTATGTCTCACTCTCCCTAATGTGCCAGACAGCAAGCGAGCAGGTCCAGACTCGGCAGTCCAGTGCCCCCCCCACCCCCCCACCCCCGTCTCCATCACCCCTGTGCTCTGCACGGCCAGCAGGGCCTGCGTGAGGCCGGGAAGGGGGTGCCTGGAGGTGGCTCAGCAACCAGGAGGCAAGAGAAGGGCTGGCAGAAAGCAGCCCCACCGCACACAACTTGTGGCTGCTAACAAAGCCTGTTTAAGATTCTGCCCCCGGACACCAGCCCAATGGGGCGACACTTTCTGAAATGAAAAACCGCCTTCGTGTTTGCAGGAAGTAGAACAGACGTACCTCTGAATTCAGGAGACAATGGAAAAGGAAGATGAAAAACCCCTGGGGAGGAAGGGGAGAGCACAGGATTAGGCCCTCGCATTCTGTTGTGGTGCTTTCTGAGGCGTCCTCCCAAGGCCACGTGGGTTTCCGAGGGGCCCTGCTGTGGCTCACTGCCGGGGAGCCTCCAAGTGAGCTGTGTGACAGCCCCGTGGTCGGGAGCCCCCGAGAAGAGAGGGGCATCCTGGATCCCACCGGGGAATGCAGCCTGGAGGCAGGCTCCCCGGGGGCTACCGTGCTGTTCAGGCAAAGGAACAAAGACCAGAGAACTCCCAGACAGGACCCAGGGGTCGGTAAGATGCCGGCAACGGACAGACGTGAGGACATCAGGCAATGAATGAAACGGAGCCTTGCTGCCCGCTCAGACAGCGTGATGGTAACAGCGAGGTGGACAGGAGAATGAGGACGGACCCGCGACTCTGAGGACAGCTGCTGGGCATCCAGCGCGGGCAAGGCCTCCCGGGAGCGGTCTCGCGGGGTGCGGAAGCTGCCCCAGAACTGGATCTTATTCCTGTCTCCGTTTTATGGAGGAGGAACTGGAAGGCAGAGAGGGTGAGTGAGGGGCCCTGGGACCCAGGGCGCGTGAAGGCCTGTAGCCAGGACAGTCGAGCACGTCTTCCTGTAAACGCGCAGTAGGGAACAATGTGTGCAGCTTATTACAGATTAGAAGCCCAGCACGCTTTGGTAAGATGCAGCCCCTGGTCAGGAAGACGGCAGCGAAGACGGCAGGGGCGGGCGTGCTCACGCTCACTGGACGCAGCCTCATGCGCAGCTCTGCGGCTACGGGAGGTGGCTGGTACTCGCCTCACAAAGCCCTTCCTGTGGGGGTCTGTGGGCCTGGGGATGCAGGCTAGCACCCCAAGCCTCTATTTTCCATGCTGCTGCCCTTTCCCTGACCCCCCACGCAGGGACACATGTGAACCCTGACCCTGCACTCGGCTGCCCTTCCGGAGCGGCATGCAGGCGACGGTCTTCCTTTTTGGCCTAGGTGTGCCTCCCACCGATACTGGCCAGCACAGTGAGGCAGCCCAGATGGTGCGGGCTCCATCGACCCCCTGTCCTCAGTCCCGGGCGGCCCATGCTGGGGGCTCAGGGGGTGTGTGGCAGAAAAGGACAGGAGGGCCTCCGTCCTGTCCCCGAGGCAGGATATTGCACACCTGTAGGCGTACAGCCTACCGGGCGGGGCCCCAGGCACTCACCTGCAAGGAGTTGAAGATGGCAAATATGTACTGGAAGACCAAGCCCTGGCTGTTGATGGCGAGCACGCCGAAGACCCACGAGGTTCCAAGGATGGGCAGCAGCACCGCCACGGCTTTTGCTGTCAACCTGAAAGGGAGTGGACACCGCCGCTCTGGGGGGCGGGCCGGGAGGCGAGGGCACCGGCCTCTCCACGTGAAGCCCCTGAAAGGGAGCTGGCACAGCCCTACTGGGAGGCCAGGCCTGGGCTCCGATGTTCAGGGAAGCTCGGGTGGGGGCGCACCGCTTGGGGCCGAGCCAGCAGCTGTGCCTCCGCGCTCCCGGAGGAGCCATCACGCCCCCAGGGCATCCACAGCTGAGCACCCTGAGTGATCGGCAGCGGTGCTGGCTCTAATGCTGATCCCAGGCACCCGCGGAGGAGAGCAGGCCCAAGGCTCCGGGGGTGGGCCCAGCAGGGAGGGAGGCAAGCTCAGAATCAGCCCCACAGGCTCCTTCCCAGAATGTGGGTTCCACGGAACGTGGTCCCTGCTATGTGCCCAAGCCCAGAGCAGAGCTAGCTCCCAGTCGGCTCCCCGTGAGCAGCCCTGAACCACGAGGCAATGCCCCCGCAGTCGTGTGAGTCCAAGCCGTTCCTGACGTGGCCCACAGTCCACGCTGACTTTTGCAGTGGCTTGGCTTTGCACACTGGGGTTCTGCACCTGGGCTTCTGAGCAAAGCTGTGCTTATCACTGGGCACACGGACTCACTCACTAGACCACGAGCTCCCGGCGCCCGGGCTGGGGCTCCACGGCCGCAATCCTGAAGCGCAGCCCCGCGCCATGGCCCACAGGCTCTCAGGAAGTGACCGCCAAATGCAGGGATGAATGCGCGAGTGAATGAGTGATGGGCAGAGCGGAGAGCATGCACAGGTGCCCCCCCCATCTCTGGGAGGAGGGGCGACTCGGCCAACTGAGCCTCCGGGTGGGATGCCCAGGATCCCGGCCCCGGCAGCTCGTGGCCCCAAGGCTGGAAAACGAGAGGAGGGCTCGCGCAGGCCAGCTGCCCGGTGAGCAGCAGCCGCATGCCTTCCCAAGTCCGTGCAAACCACCGGAATGTGGGAAACAAACCATTGTGGACTAGCTTCATCTTCACGTCTCAGAGAATCCAAGTGAAAGAGCAGTCTCAAGAAATGGGCTCCAATTGTGCTGTTTTCTTAAAAATTGAAGCCCATAACAGTCTCGGGGAAAAACGTGTCCAGCTGGAGCCCTCCGAGGCCTCTTGTTGAGGGGCCAGAGCTGTCAAGGCCCCTCGTCATGCACAGAAGGAGCGGGTCTCTGCTCTGTGGGGAGGCCCCCGGCAGGTGGATGCACCACCCAGACACGCCCCCCTCCCGCTGCTCCCCAGGCGGGCCCCGGTGGGGCTCAGTCCCCATGAGCCTCCTCCTTCTCCTCCCCCAACGGCTCCTCGGTGGGTCCTCGAGGTCCTCAGCCTCACCCCTGCCCCCAGGAGCCTGGATCTCGCTTCTGCTCCTCTCTGGGGAGTCTGGAGGCCCTCAGGAAACAAAGACTAAGGAGGACGTGGAGGCCCCTGCAGGCCCCTAAGGAAGCATGTCGTCCTGTGGGTCACAAGCGTGGAGCTGCTCCTCGTGGAGAACGCGGTCAGACTGAAAACAAGGGTCTGGGAGGAGGAAGGAGCCTTGGAAGCCACCCGAGGGTGTCACAGTCACGGTCCCCCTGCCCGGCCTGCAGCGCGGGGGGCAGGGCCACACAGGGGACCCCAGAAGACAGCGAGGGGGCCCCGTGGAGCCAGGCTCAGCCGCGCGGAGGAGAGAAGCCCGGCACAGGTCACCCAGCCGGGTCGCACTGCAGAGCTGCCTGCCTGTCCAGAGACGCGGCCTGAGCTCTCCCGGGAGGAGCACGACCCTGGGCCATTGGGTGCAGGACACGGGAGGCCGCCGCGGTCAGGCCACCAGCCGAGGTTCTGCAGAGATGCAGAAATGTGCTCCCTGTGTCTGGGAGGCCCTTCCCAACCCATGGTGCTGTCCTGGAGGGTGTCAGAGGCTGAGAAAACCCACGAGGGTCAGAGCTCCTTGTCACTCCAGTTCATGGTGTTGGGAATTCATTACAGAAGAATTGTCTTATCGATTTGCTGCTGACATATTTACTGCTTTTACTCTCAGATCGAAGAAGATATAGTGTAGCTGAAGTAACTCACACAATGTTAGATGCCTAGTGTCCCTGTCCTACAGGCTCATGACAGCCCCCAAGTTCCCTGTGGCCCTGTGGTTTGGGGGTGCTGAGTGCACCCCAGAGCCAGGATGGGCCGTGGGACTCCGGCCCAGGTGAACTGGTCACTTCTATTCTGCGGTGACTGGTTCCAGGATGGGCAAGTGACCTGATCGGAGCCCCGGCCTCCAGGCTCAGGACCTCTGTCTGAACAGATGGGATGGGGGGTCATCCCGTGTCACCAGGAGGCAGGTCCCTCTGAGTGGGAAGCCGACGGGGGACACAGGGATGAAGGATGTAGGAGGAGCTGGGTCCCCTGGATTAAGCAATTTGAGACTCCCTCCTGGGCTCTGTGGATCAGTCCCCCTTCCTTCAGGCAGTTTGTGTTGGGTCTTCTGTTACTTGCAGTCAGGGGAGCCCTGATATGGGGCCAGGACGCCTCCAGGGCAGGAGGCGTGGGAGGAATCCCTGCCCAGAGGGACCTGTTCCTCCTCCAGGAGGATCAGCCCTGCAGCACCTCGGGAAGGTCTACTCTGAGGAGGTTCACTTCCATGACAGCCCTCTACAGCTAGGAGAGCAAGGCATAGAGGGGGGCAGCGGCAGGGGCTGAGGCAGGACTGAACCTAGAATCTTCTTCCTCACCTCTGCTTTGTGAATAGGGCAGCACGGCTGAATCAGGGCTGGTCCTAGTCAGACGACTAAAAGCCATCAAGGACTCGAGCCCAGGCCCCCGGGACCCCTGCTCCCGAACAGCCCTGTGCAGGCAGGACCAGTGCTAATGGCCTGGAGGCCAACTTACTTGAAGGCACCGGGATCCCCATGTATCTTGTAGTTGTCGGCGCTGATCTGTGTAATGACCCTGGTCACAGCGATGAGGATGCCAACGTTGACCTGCATGAGGGAGCAATGGAACACAAGATGAGCGCCACGGCCGCAGAGCCCCCCGATCCCGCCGGTCAGCTGCCCATCGCCCCCTCCGGGGCTCTGAGCAGGTGGTGTCTCTGCAGAAACCGGGCCCACGGGGGTCCCTAAGCATTTCACTGCCCTTGCCACATGCAGCGGCGCCCTCTGCGAGGAAACCTGGGCTCTGGCCCCAGGAGCACAGCAAGGCAAGGCCTGGGGTTCACACCCCAATTCCGCCCTGCTCACTCGCTGAGCCCCCGCAGGATGCGCTCATGCCCTTGTTTCCCCTCTGATGAGAATCAGTCCCGACACCCGCAGTGCGAACAGATCATTGCAGGGATGAGAAATTGGATCTGTGAAGTCGCCCCTGCACCGCCAGGCTCTCACTCCCTGACCCCAGCAGCCCGTGGCTCTGTCGTCCACGGAGACCGCAGCGTAGGGGACTGTATGTGCCCAGGGCTGCTCCCGTGGGATCAGAGGGGGCCTCTGCAGAGGCTCCGGCCACAACCTGTCCCTCCAAGGGCAGCTCTCTGGGGCCCTGACCACGTCCGGCAAGGCAGGAGGCAGCAAGAGGAAGTGGGAGCCCGAATTTCCTTCTGCAGCTGCTGGATTCAGGGCTGCACTGCAGCCGGGACCTCCTCTTCCCTCTGAAACCTCGGGAGGCCAGTGACAAAGTCGCCGAGGAGTTCAGCTCCAGGCCAAAATCCTATGTGCACTTTCAGGCCTGACGCCAGGCAAGAGCAAGGGGTCCCCTCACAGACCTCCCGGGAGAAGCGGCCCTCTGCACCCGAGCCTGGGACCCAACGGAACCTCCCACGAGCAGGTCTGCGTGCACCCGCCCCCGCGGCCTCCTCACCGGGCCCCCGTGAAGCACCACCATACCCAGCAGCCTTGCAGACACGGCCCCACAAACTCCTCCCGTCCCGGCCACCCGTCCTCACGGCCCGTACACTCTGTGATTCACGCCCTGGGCAAAGCTGATACTTGTCTGGAACAACACGAGGCTGAAGACCATGGACTGTCCACAGCAGGCGGCAGGCCCAGGGCGGCCGTGGCCCACCCACTCTAAAGGGGACCACGGACCGGCCCACTCTTCCCACGCTGATAAACCCAGAGTCCAACAGACATCGCGTGGGAAAGGCCCCGGGCCTTTGTGTGTATAATACGTACTCGTGGTCGCCTCTACCGGCCTAAAACCCCGAGTGCACACCGGTAACCAGCACCAGGGATGTCTGCGGGAGCTGCTGGAGGCGGGCTGAGAAAGAGAGCTGAGCTGACGGTTCGCATACATTAACCTTTTCTTTCAAATTCCTAAGCGTGTGTGTTACAACTCCAGAATCATGTGACCCCCTCGCCCGCCAGCACCTACGGGACCCAGAGCCTCTGCCCCCAGGCCCTCTGTCACCTGCTGACTCCGCCAGGGAGCATGGCGGTGACGGTGAAGCTGGTGCCCTTTCTGGCAGCTTCCATCCAGCATCGCCTGCTATCTCTGCCAAGGTTTCTCTGGGGTTTGTTCCTCCTGTCTCACTCCCTCCGCCAGGCCCGAGCGCTTCCCTGTGGCGGGCACTCTCCCTGCCTCTTGAGGACAGTTCCACCTGCCCGCACAGCAGGGCAGCAAGCCCAGGGGACCTCTGACCCCACGACCGCAGGGAGCCAAAAACCCTAGTGTTTGGGGACCATCCGGAACAGAAGTGGGCCTGCCCCGTCACCCCGGCCCCTTGTCCTGGCTGCTAACTGCCTGTGGGGGAGGCCTGTGCACCTGGGCCTCTGGCCACTCCATCAGCCGGGCGTCCCTGTGTGACACTGGCCAGCAGGCTACTTCTGACAGAAGCCAGAGGAATAATTCGTGGGCTGCATTTCAGCAGAAAGGAAGAAGGGGGAAGGATGCTGCGCTCGGGGTCATGTGGCCACGGGAGGAGGGAAGGCTGCACAGGGCTCTGGGGTTCACACCGTGTCCTGCTCCCTGACCTCTTGAGAAGCCATGGGGACGCGTGCCGCGACTCCCAGGGAAAGCATTACACAGAACACACAGGACATATGGCGGTGTGCGTCCCCGGCTGCTCCTCTGTCCCCGTGGACGTCTGTGACCAGTGGGGCAGCCCTGTCACGTCCGTGCTTCTGTGGACACCCAGCCACGCCAGCTTCTCCTCAGAGGAGAAACAGGCCCCCGGGGGACTCTGCCGCCCACGGGGTCCCCATGCAGAGCGTCAGACTCGATGACTTCCACAACACCAACTGGTCCCACGGGCCACCTGCACTCAGCCTGCCTGCAGCTGTCCAGGGAATGGCAGCCACTTGCCCTCCTGGTCGGGGAAGAGTCTGTGTGATGACAGGGAGGGATGTGCCTCACTTCTGCCCTTTCCTCCCCAGCTTGAGGCCCCAGGCCCCAGTGACCCTTCGCTGTCCCCCCACAGTTCAGCCCCAGGAGGACCAGCCGCACGGGAACATGCAGAAGCCACCTATCCCAACACAAGACATGTTCCAAACTGGCAAGCACGTGTGGGTGCTTTCAGGGCACGGACTGTTGGAGCCTCTGTCCCGAGACGGGAGCTCCTCCCCGCCAGGGAGCCACTGTTCCGGGGTACCGAGCACACCGTCATGAGCCTGAGCCCACAGAGAGCTGGGCTACGTGGCCTGACGACTTGATGCTCTCAAATCCACTGTCTGTGTGCAGAAATGAGGCGGGCTGCCAGAGAAAACGGGGCCAACCCCGGACGCACAACTGGGGTGCCCGGGGGGGGATAAGAGGCAAGTCCCCCAACTGCGGGGTCAGCATGAGGCTGGATGAGTCAGCAGGACCCCACGCCATAGCCCGAAGTCCACTGGGCTGCTGTAGACAAAATCCACCAGAGCTGTGGCTGTGTCACCATTTATGGAAGTGAGCCGAGGGCCACAGTGGGCACAGTCAGCGACCCCCGGCACCGGGTTATGAAACCACGGGAGCCCAGCCAGCGCATGTCCCCCCACCCC
>PITA01028652.1:0-19051 GCA_004023965.1 Spilogale gracilis | reverse complement strand
AAAAAAATTAAAATTTAAAAAGTCTCCTTGCCTTGCCGCGGGCTCCGCTGTGTTCCCTTTTCTGTCTCGCCCCGATTCAGGCCGTAATCTGCTGTTGTTCCTCACTCACAGAGCACTTTCGTTTTGGGGAGTTTGCTTTCAATGGTTCAGCTCTGCGGACTTCCTCCCCCACTCCCCTGTCTCTGGGGGCAAGCCTCCAGACCTTTCTTACTTGTTTCTACCTTTTTGCCGATGATCCTTGTCTCCCATGGTGATCCAAAAGTGCGAAATATCACATTTCAGGCTGATATCATGGGTGTTCACGGTGGTCCTGTAGTGGTTTTTTTTTTGCTGGAATTCAGCTTTCTTCAGGGAACTCCCCGACATGCGGTCACCTGGCCTTCCGCCATCTTGAACTCTGAAAACAACTTTTTTTTAAAAGATTGTATTTATTTGACAGAGAGAGAGATCACAAGTAGGCAGAGAGGCAGACAGAGAAAGAGGAGGAAGCAGGCTCCCTGATGAGCAGAAAGCCGGACGCAGACCTCGGTCCCAGGACCCTGAGATCATGACCTGAGCCGAAGGCAGAGGCTTTAACCCATTGAGCCAGGCGCCCAAAATAACTTCTTTAAAAACAAACTATTTTATTCCTCTTCATAAATCACAAATGAGGTGTTTTTTGAAGAGATATATAATCTTCATTTGTTAAATCCTCCAAAATTTTCTAAATTTTGTAATTGGTCTCAATTGCAATGATATTAAAATTCAAGGATTTCGGGGCACCTGGGTGGTTCAGTTGGTTAAGCGACTGCCCTCAGCTCAGGTCATGATCCTGGAGCCCGGCTCGGGCTCCCTGCTCGGCGGGAAGCCTGCTTCTCCCTCTCTCACTCCCCCTGCTTGTGTTCCCTCTCTGGCTGTGTTTCTCTCTGTCAAATAAATAAAATATTTAAAAAAAAAATCAAGGATTTCAAATACATAATGTGGTATTCTAATGCTTATAAATCCAAAATCATGTTAAGCAAAAGTGGCTCAAGTGACCTTGGGGATAATGTATATTTTCTCAATCATCACTGTGATAGTAGTTACATGGATAGATGGAGTTGTCAAAACTTACTGAACAGCACAGTTAAAATTAGTGTGTTTTATCATATTACATTGTGCCTCAATAAAATGTATCTTAAAAGTACATGGAAAAATGGGAGGAGTGTGGGCTTGGACAAAATGGCTGAAAAGGGGTGTGAAATACAGGCTTCTGTTTTGTTATGAGTAAGTCATGGGAATAAAAAGCAGAGCATAAGGAATTTAGTGAATGGTATTTATAGGGATGTAGGGGAGAGATGGTAGTTACACTTGTGAATGTAGCATAATGTATAAACTTGTCAAATCACTAAGTTGTATACCTGGAACTGATGTAATAGTGTCTGTCAACTATAATCAAATAATTAAAAAAGTACAGAGAAAGTCAGTTATCATATGGTTTCACATACTTGTGGAGCATAAAGAATAGCATGGAGGACATTAGGAGAAGGAAAGGAATAGTGAATTGGTGTAAACCAGAGAGGGAGATGAAGCATGAGACTGTGGACTCTGAGAAACAAACGAAGGGTTTTGGAGGGGAGAGGGATGAGGAGATGGGTGAGCCTGGTGGTGGGTTTTAAGGAGGGTACGTACTGCATAGAGCACTGGATGTGGGGCATAAACAATGAATCTTGGAACACTGATAAAAATAAAATAAAATTTAATTTCAAGAAAAAGAAGAAGGAAGGAAGGAAGGAAAATGAGAAGAAAAAAAGAAAGAAAGAAAGAAAGAAAGAAAGAAAGAAAGAAAGAAAGAAAGAAAGAAAGACTAATTCCAGGGCCTGAGCTTTATAAGGGAGCTAAAAGGATGGATAAAAAGGAAACTATTGATACATACACCAACATGGACGACTCTTCAAGCAATTTATGCTGAGTGAAAAAAAGCCTAGCCTAAAAGGTCAGAGTCTTTTTTACATAACAATTTGAAGTGACAGATTTTTAAAAATCTATTACGGGTTAGGAAGGGGTATTGGAGGTAGTAGGTAGGGAGAGGTGGTGTGGTTATATAAGATCAATATGATAAATCATTGAGTGATGGAAATATTTTATATCATGACAGTGGTGATGGACAAACCATCAGGTGTGATTTAAAAATATATAACAATTAAGTATTTTCAGGGCTTGAGTTTCTCAGTGGAACTCATAAATATAAAGGACTTCCCAAGAAATACTGCGAGCCAGCCAAGCTTGTCTTCCTCAACCCTAATAATTCATGGATCAGGAGGCAGAAAGAAAAGGAGGGAAGGAGAATGGATGGTACTGAAATGAGGCAGTCAGTCACGATAGAGACAGCAGACAAAAATGAAAAACTAAGTTATGCAGTTGACTAATGGGTGAAAACTAAGGAGGTTAGGATCATCTACATATGTATTGTTCTAAGTGAAAAATATTCACAGTAGCGGTATAGGAGTAGAAATTTGTAAGGAAAACTAAGTAAATATAAGGGTTTTGTTTAATGATGACATCCAAAAATAGCTTATCAGACAGATGGATATATTGATCTGGAGACCAGGGAAGAGGCCTAGGCTAGAAATATTCTGACCTCAAGTCTCTGAAAATCAGATATCTACCATAAAGCATACACATTAAGTATACTGAGAAGTACACAGTGTATGAATGTTTGAAAGATATACCATCTTCTATCTGTCAGGAATAATGCCGAGTTTAATGATATCCAAATGGTTTTGATATTAAACATATACAAGGGACTCCTATAATACTTAATATAATTTATCCAGTTTAATCCAATAAAATCCTACAATATAAAATCCTGAAATATAATTGTTATGATCCCATTTTACAGACTAGAAAACTTAAGTTGAGAGTTCCTGGGCTCTTTAGAGGGGAGTTCAGGGTTCACACTCAGGAGCCCAAGCCTGCCCTTTTGTCACTGGTTATTTGTCCTCTCACACTGCTAAATCCATCATTCCAAGGTTTATAGCCTGTCCAGAATTTCTTAATTCTTAATTGTCCACATTCTTGTTTCTTTCACTTAAGTAACACTAGGTAGCTAATGCTTTTTTTCCATATCTGTACGGTTGGGCCCAATTTTTCATCTCTTGTTCACATACCCAAGACATGTACAAAAAGTTAAAATGAACTGAAAGAAAGAAAAAAAAATGAACTGAAAGAGACCAAGTTTTTCACCTCTAAATAAAGTTGTACAAAAACCCCTGTATTTAATTAATGACAGGTTACTTTAAGATCTATCCGATAGAGACAATACTTGAGGCTTCTTGATCTAATGTTATTTCATCTGAGGACAAAACAGATGTGATAATTTCATTACTTATCTATTAGAAATAAAAGTTATTGATTAAAATAAATACATTCCAAATGCATATTTGCATACAATCTATATGACAATAAAATGTCACCTCCATGGATAATTTTTCTTCATTCTAGTGAAAGCACACCATCTCCACAATAATTTGTAACATGCACTAGTAACTTATTCCAATGAATACATCAAGTAATCAATCTCATATACCTATCAATCCTGTTCACTACATATTAAGCAACTAAACGCTTCTGCTTAGTCAATGGTCTCTTTCAGGTTGACCCAGACAAATTAATGTATGTGGCAGGTTTCCTGCCCTCTGTTCAACCTGTCACCACCCTGACCCACAATTCTTTTCCAAGGCCTCGACACCAATCGTAAGGGAACTAGGCAAGATGTTTGACTATGATGAAAAGTCTGAAACATGTGATGTACCTAGAAAGGAGATGTGGAAAATGTGCCTAGGATAATATAAAACAACCACTAAATCTATCATCAGCCCTGCGCAATAATTCTAGAAGAACTCTTTAGGATAAATTGTGAAGAGTGGTTAGAAAGGGCTACATGTTGTAAGTC
The DNA here is from genome assembly GCA_004023965.1 of Spilogale gracilis. Taxonomy (NCBI): domain Eukaryota; kingdom Metazoa; phylum Chordata; class Mammalia; order Carnivora; family Mephitidae; genus Spilogale; species Spilogale gracilis. The sequence goes on along the minus strand of PITA01028652.1, from coordinate 15,138 downwards.
ATAGATAACTTATGGCCAAAAAACAAACAGGAACAACAACAAAAAAACACAGAGATTGGAAGTTCTAATATTAAAAATGTTCTTTGCATAAAGTATTGTTTTGGCTGACCTGGAGTGCAGTATCTTTATCAGCCTGCATTTATTAGGTAAATTCTAATAAAATCATAGAGTACCCTGAACAACTTCAATTTCTTTTCCAGATAACAGAAATTTCTAGACTCTTTAATAAAATTTATATTCTCAGAGATAATGCCACTCTAAGTCTCTTCTTCATTCAGCACTCCATAGCGCAAACTTTTGTTCTGTTTTCTATAACAGAATAATGCAAATAGTATCAACAGGTTTCTGTCCAGCACCTTCTAGGGACTGATGCAAAAATTCACTGAAGTATATTTTATGTATACTGTAAGATTTTACTGTAAGTATAGATTGAATCAGCGAAAATGCAGGGTGGGGGGAAAGGCTTGAATGAATTCAAATTGGGGGGCTTTCATTCCTACTGAGGTTATCAACTCCCCAAAAGCAGGCTTTTAGAATATGGCTGCTCTCTTTAAAACCACAACTGAAAACCAAAATGCCAAATATGCTGTAGGCTGGCCTGACACATATTTACTAACATACATACACACCTACACACACATAACATACCAAATATGTTATACATTTAGAGAAACTTGCTAACTTCTTTACTGTTCAAGACTCTTCAGCTCCCTCTAATATCACTTCTGCTCCCATGCTTACAAAGACTACTTTATATAAATTCACAAAGACTGCTGATTTCCAGGTATAAGTTACCTAACCACACACAATTTAACTCACATCTCCTTCACTCTTGAAACTCCTTCTTTTCTTGAGTTCAATAATATTAACCCTCTTGTATTTTTTTATTGCCTGTTGGCTGCTCCTTTAATAGGATCTTTTTGTGTATTTTGCATTTATTTTCATCTTCTTGATCCACATACTTTCTCCTATAAAATCCCATTCTCGACTAAGCCTTCAACTACCATATAGAACTTGTGGATTCACAGTTTATTTCTCTTTTGCTTTACAGTCACATATCTAACTAGTCACCCAATATTTCTACTTAAATATCTTATAGACTCAAAAAATCAAACACACCTAAAACCAAAATCTTTAAATCTGCCTCTAAACTCTATTTCCTTTTTGATCCCTGACTTAGTTTATCTCTCAGGCATTTATACAGGTGAGAAACCTGACAACCATGACCATAAGTCCCACTTAAAATTTTTTTGTAACATCTTGCTAATTCTAGCTCCTGTATAGCTCCTAAAATGTATTCACATCTCTATATTTCCATCATCATTGTTACATGCATTATCACTAATATGGACTACTTTAATGGCCTTTCAAAAATGTTTTCTGTATTTATGACAGAAAGAGAGAAAGCATGTGAGTGAGGAGGGAAGGAGAAGAGAAAGAGAATGAGACTTAAGTAGGCTGACTGGGGGCTTGATTTCACCAGCCTAAGATTGTAACCTGAGCCAAAATCAAGAGTCCAATCTCATGGTTGGTATAGTATATATACTATAGTAAATGGAATCGATTCTCTAATTTCCCTTTCTATAGTTTCATTGTTAGTGTATAAGAAAGCAACTGATTTCTGTGCACTGATTTTGTATCCTGCCACATTACTGAATTGCTGTATGAGTTCTAGTAGTTTGGGGGTGGAGTCTTTTGGGTTTCCCATATAAAGTATCATGTCATCTGTGAAGAGAGAGAGTTTGACTTCTTCTTTGCCAATGTGAATACCTTTTATTTCTTTTTGTTGTATGATTGCTGTTGCTAGGGCTTTTAACACTATGTTGAACACCTTGGAAAAAGTCTAACCAAAGAGATAAAGAATATGTACTTGAGAAATTATAGACCACTCATGAAAGAAAGTGAAGTAGACACAAAAAGATGTAAAAGTTTTCCGTGCACATGGATCAGAAGAATAAACATTGTTAAAATGTCTATAAATGCCCAGAGCAATCTATACTTTCAATGCCATCCCGATCAAAATTTCACCAGCATTTTTTAAAGTGCTAGAACAAATAATCCTAAAATTTGTGTGGAACCAGAAAGGATCCTGAATTGCTAAGGAAATGTTCAAAAAGAAAAACAAAGCTGGGGGCATCATGTTACCTGATTTCAAGCTTTATTACAAAGCTGTGATTACCAAGACAGCATGGTACTGGCACAAAAACAGACACATAGACAAATGGAACAAAGTAGAGAGTCCAGATATGGACCCTCAACTCTATGGTCAAATAATTTTCGGCAAAGCAGGAAAAAATAGCCAGTGGAAAATGACAGTCTCTTCAATAAATGGTGCTGGGGAAATTGGACAGCTATGTATAGAAGAATGAAACTTGACCATTCTCTTATGCCAAACACAAAGATAAACTCAAAATTGATGTAAGACCTCAACGTGTGGCAGGAATCTATCCAAATCCTAGAGGAGAACATAGGCAGTAACCTTTTTAACATCAGTCACAACAACTTCTTTCAAGACATGTCTCTAAAGGCAAAGGACACAAAAGCAAAAATGAGCTTTTGAGACTTCATCAAAGTAAAAATCTTCTGCACAGCAAAGGAAACAGTCAACAAAACAAAGAGGCAACTCATGGAATGGGAGAAGTTATTCACAAATGACACTATAGAAAGGGCTGATATCCAAGATCTCTAAAGAACTCCTCAAACTCAACACCCCCCCCAATAAAAGATGATCAAGTCAAACAATGAACAGACATTTCCCCATAGACATACTAATGGCTAACAGACACATGAAAAAATGCTCATCATTAGCCATCAGGGAAATTCAAATCAAAACATTGAGATACCACCTTACACCAGTCAGAATGGCCAAAATTAACAGGACAGGAAACAACAAGTGTTGCAGAGGTTGTGGATAAAGGCGAACCCTCTTACACTGTTGGTGGGAATGCGAGTTGGTGTAGCCACTTTGGAAAAGAGCATAGAGATTCCTTAAAAAATTAAAAATAGAGCTACCCTGTGGCCCAGCAATTGCACTACTGGGTATTTACCCCAAAGATACAGATGTACTGAAAAGAAGGGGCATCTGTACCCCAATGTTCATTGCAGCAATGGCCACAGTCACCAAACTGTGTAAAGAGTGAAGGTGCCCTTCAACAGACGAATGGATAAAGAAGATATGGTCCATATGTACAATGGACTGTTACACCTCCATCAGAAAGGATGAATGCCCAACTTTTGTATCAATGTGGATGGGACTAGGGGAGATTATGCCGAGTGAAATAAGCCAAGTAGAGAAAGTCAATTATCATATGGTTTCACTTACTTGTGGAGCATAGGAGTAACATGGAGGAGATTCAGAGAAGGAAAGGAAATGTGAACTGGGAAAAATTGGAGAGGGAAATGAAGCGTGAGAGACTGTGGACTCTGAGAAACAAACTGAGGGTTTTGGAGGGGCAGGGGATGGGGGATGGCTGAGCCTGGTGGTGGGTATTAAAGAGGGCACATATTGCATGGAGCACTGGATGTGGTACATAAACAATGAATCTCAGAACATTGAAAAAATAAAATAAATTATATATTAAAAAAAAGAGTCCAATATCAACCAACTGCACAACTCAGGAGCCCCTGGACTACTTTAATGGTCTTTAACTGGTTTCTCTGCCTTTAGTCATCCCTTTGGAATCTACTTTCATCCTAAACATAGGTAATGCGATATATACATATAACACTCTCAATGGAACTATATTGTATCAGATAGATAGATAGATGATAGACAGATTAGATAGATAGATAGATAGATAGATAGATAGATAGATAGATATAGATAGATAGATAGATGGATATCTGATCTGTTTAAGTTATTTTGGTATTTGCTTATCAATACTCTTTGAGAAAGAAAAGGGAAAGAGTTAGATCTGAAACACCTAAGGACTTTATAAAATTGCATATCACTTTTTAATATGTGTTCTCCCCACTCAAGAATCATTTCCAGAGACAGCTGCCATTTCTAATGTGATAGTCTTAGATCCTTTAACTTTGCTGGAGCACAGAAATAAATGGAGGAAAATCGCTGAACTCTGGATAAAGTACACACTCTTCAGCATGGCAAATGAGACCATTTATAGTCTGGTTACTCTCCGTCTCCTTAATCTCATCTTTTCCCTTTAAACTTGGGTATCTTTTCCTTCAGCAAATTTTCCTGAATCTCACATTCCCACCCAGACCAGACTAAATTAGTTAACTCTCTTTTATGCACCTTTAGCACATACAGTGGGTTGAACAGTGTCGTCCCCAAATTCATGCCCAGCCAGGAACTCCAAATGAGACCTTATTTAGGAGTAAGGTTTTTGCAGATGCAATTAGTTAAAGATCTTGACATGAAATCCTACTGGACTCAGGGCCGGCCCTCATTCCAAAGATCCATATCTTTATAAGAGAAAGAAGAGGGAGACTGGGACACAGAGAAGGCAATCAGGAGAAGATGGAGGCAGAGAGCACAGTGATTGACATGTATACAACGCAAGGAATACTAAGGGCTGCTAGAAAGCACCAGTGAAAGAGTCATGGAGCTTTTCCCCTCGGAGCCTCCAGAAGGAACCAATTCTGCTGACACCTTGATTTTGGACTTTTGGCCTCCTGAAATGTCAAAGAATAAACTGTTGTTGTTTTAAGCCACCCCATTTGTGGTATTTTATTACAGCAGCTTTAAAAATTTTAAAAACTTTAAAAACTGGTGGGCGCCTGGGTGGCTCAGTGGGTTAAATCCACTGCCTTCGGCTCAGATCATGATCTCAGGGTCCTGGGATTGAGGACCAAATTGGGCTCTCTGCTCAGCAGGGAGCCTGCTTCCTTCTCTCTCTCTGCTGTCTCTCTGCCTACTTGTGATCTCTCTCTCTGTGTCAAATAAATAAATAAAATCTTAAAAAAAAAAAAAAAGCTAACTTGGCACCTGATATTTACTTCTAATATAGTACTTACTTAACAGGTTGTATCATACTTATTTTACTTGTTTAACTCAACTCCCATCTCAACTACACTCCCAACTTTTTAAAGGTAGAAATCCATATCACCAGTGACTTTAAGTTCTGGATAAAACCTGGTATGTTAACACAGAAATATATCAAAAACTCATGTTAAAAACATATAATTTTAAAAGACATACTTCCCAGGGGGAAAAAAAGTATATAATTCAGTGTAATATTACAAGCTCCTTAATGTCAAGGAACTATAAGAATTTCAAAACCACAAGGATTTTTAAACTTAAAGTCTTTCCTTCTTTTAGTACATCACAGTAACTTTAACACTTTTTGGCACCCAACTATTCCTTCCTTATCAAGGTAACTTATTTGGCAGAAAATGTGTCGAAAGGATCATGGACTCAAAGACGATAGTGCAATAGAAGATACAAGAAAGAGATATTTGGAATGAACTTTTAGTCAATCATGTCATCATTATTAAGGAAGGGGCCTAGAGATGTGAAGCCAATACAACAAATCTTTGTCAAGCCTATGGCATCTTAATATCTGTGGAAAGGAATAATTGATTGCACTGGTTATTTTTCACACTATAACAAATACAAAGTTCCCAGTACAGTGATATTAAATTCCACGGAGATATAGCATTTATATAAATAAACTTCATGTCACAAGAGAAAAACCTATTTGAATACTCAGGAGGCTCACTGTTATTATCTGTAATGGCAAATGAAAGCCACACCACTAGTAAGAAGGTAGCTTGTCTCCTTTTCCAAATAGTCTTTCTTTTTTCAGCTGAGTGTTTACATAATAGTAATAGCAATTGCAAAAATGAACATTTATGTTCTCCTGACTTCCTATCCATTATCTACCCTGCTCTCAAGAACCACAGCATGCAGTACAAAGATTAAATAACCTCTTTTTCTCTCTTTTCCATCTTCAAAGAATCAGTTGGTTTCCACTTCACATTCAGGTCTATGCAAAGTAGATTTAATTGCCTGTCACTCACACTGAGAAATGTTTCAAATATGGGTTGCTATTTAAAACATTTAAAAGTTCATATCTTTCACATTGCCATATTCAATTAAATATAAATGCACTGAAACGAGTAAGTTCTTTAATTATAAAAACATGATATCTAGCCAAGATTTAAGAAATTGAAGTTCAATAATCCAAATTTTAGTTGTTTTGTTTTTAATGATCATTCTCTACACTGGCCAGCATAATCCCAAGTGATGTTGGGAAATTATAGAGCAGACTAACGAGAGACACATATTGTATTTATTCTTGAGACATACACATATCTTTTTTCTTATAAAATAGTGGCCCAGACGTCAAAGGAGTGTTTTTTCTCATTTTGTTTTCAGACATTTCCCCACTAGAATTGCCAAAATTATTTCATTATGCCCTGGGGCCTACCTCGGTGTGCCAGTAGAGGGTAGCATCGTCGCTACAGAGGTGTAAGCCCGAAGTGTTGGCTCCAGGAGACTACCACACCCCCCTCTCCTGGCATCAACCTTCTAGATACTCTCAGCGAATGAGTACTCTAGCCCACATTATCACTGACTGAATCAATACAGAGACCACAAATTATATCGGGGTCCACTAACAACTTCGAAATGAACTGGCAGTTGTTCATCAGGAATGGATAACTATACCAAGGAATGATCAATCAAAAACTGGGATACAGGAGAAAGATTATACACCATTCCCCCACCTACATGATTAAAGAACCTAGGGAAAAAAAGAAGGAGGTAAAGCACAAACTAACTTAGAGTCTTACAAGGTTAATGGACCTGAATCCAGTAATTCATTGTTCTACTACGGTCTTGAACCAGAAAAGAAAGGAGTGACATAGCTTATGTGAAAAGAAAAATACAATGTGGCTTAGCAAATGTGCGTGTGCGTTGTGTGTGTGTGTGTGTGTGTGTGTGAGTGTGTGCGTGTGCAAATGTAATAGGTAGAGAACTATAACAGGGATATTTTTCATCCTCTCCAATCTTAGACTTATTTTTTTTAAATCTGTAAACTAGACTTTGAAAACTATCAAAGGAAAAATCCTTGAGATTCTCTTTTAAGAGTGAGATGAAAAGGGAGATCTTGTAACTTTCCTGCTTCCCCAGACATCTCTGACCTTCCTTGCTGAGTAGTGTTGTGGAGAAAAGCATGTTACCTACCACTTACAAGTTCTAAGACTAAATTTATAGAGCCTCATTTTTCTCAATTTTGAAGTGAGAGTTTCAAGATTTACCTCACACAATTATATGACAATTAAATTAGGTCATGATGATAGAAACAGTTGAATACTGAGAATGACATAGTAGAAATTCCACAAACGCTAATTTTCTTGCATCATCCCTTTGGATATCCCAATAAGACTTTAGTACCTTCAGAGGAACACAGTCTCCACTCAGAATTGCAAAAGCAAGGGAATCAGAGACAGGATATAGATTTTTTTTTTCCCCATCCACTACTGCCATCTTTAAAAATGAGTGCATTTATGGGGCTTGTGAAAAAGAAAACCGATCTGCCAAATACAAAGTAAACTGATGGATGTGGAGTCTTTCAGTATTTAATTTGTTCAACAGAGTATCTCCAGTCACATCTCCTGCAGTCCACTCCACTGCTGGCCTCCTATTTTTACCATCCTACTCTTTCTCCATCTCAGCTGGTACCGGGAAGCTTAGCTGAATTAGACCTTCTCACAAACACCCTGCTGATCCACTCCAGCATAATGATAACTCGGCAGTCAGGGAGTTAAGTTGTTCAAGGATTTAAAGTTCCAAATGGAGAAATATTTGTCATAGGAATATAGTCACAGTTACATAAAAACCTTTATTTCCTAAAGTGGCTTAAATCTATACAGCTTCCATAGAGCTTAGGCATCTGAATATTTAGATGAGTTTTTTTTATTTCCATTAAAAGAGTTAAATTTGGAGGGCAACTAAAAAGTAAAAACAAACAAAAAACAAATGTAAAGACTCCTATTTCTCCACTTTCTCTTCTAATGGTTAGACATTTGCCCAGCTGCCACAAACATCTTTACTGTTAAATTTTCTGTGCTTATGTGGGGGTGGAGGTGATTGAGAGAAGGGGGTTTTAATGCCCATAATCCCAGGCAGCTGAATTCCCCAAATGCTTCCGCTGCCTGGAATCTTCTCTGACTTATGGATGCATGGCAGAGCTGGAGATTTCCTCTATTCCTACTTCAGTCTTTGTTTTCCTACATTTTGCTCCAGAGTTTACTTTAAATGAATTCTTGGGAACACAAAGTCCTGAACAATCCTCTCTGTGTCCTGACTTCTGACATCACTTATATAAGCACTCATGGATTTAAAATAGGGATTTTTCACTCAACGAAAAAAAAATGCTCTTATTATGTTGCAACTCCTTGGGGATCTTGAAATCTTTTTTTTAAAAAGACAAGAATATGTATTACATGGTGAGAACGTGTTTTAAGACCTTCCCTGTGAGTGCTACCTTTCTAAAAGAATCTAATATATTGATTCCAGATATTTCTTCCACATATCTTTTCTTGTTGCTTAAAAGGAGGCCTGGGTTGAAAGTCAGGAGACATGGATTAAAGTAAAACTTTGCCTTATTGAAATAATCCTCTAGGAGAGAGAAGGTGGCTTGATGATGAAGTTAAAGAGAAGCCACTAGAATGCAGATATATTGTGACATTAGAGTTCATAATTGCTGAATAGAAGTGCCTGAGAGATACAGAATGAAGTCAAGGATTATTACAATGTTTTCCCCCCCAGAGCAGGGATGGGAAGACTGGCAGCATCAAGTATTGGAGTTAAAATCAGGAATCTGCTTTGGATCTTGGTAAGATTACTGTGCCTACTGGACATGGAAGTGCTGAGTGAGATAATGGGACGCGGAGGCTTGGGAGAGGGGTCAGGACTTGGTGTTGACAATATACAAATGGGATTGAAAGACTTGGGACAGAGCCTCAAGTCAGGGCACTGATGACAGGAGAAAAGAAAAAGGACTGAGGATTGAGAACACTCGCATGTTTAAAGATTGGCAACGTGAGGAACCAGCAAAGGAAACCCAGGTAGGGTGGACACGGCTGGAGGAGCCTGAGACCCAGTGCGGCTGACGCCAGGCTGTGGACGCTTCTGGGAGCACAGAGCTATGGCTGCCTGACCTGCCCCTGAGCGGGGCAGGGTTCTGTCTTATTTGTTCTTCCAGTCCCTGCTTGGAACAAAGTTTGTCCCAAACAAAAATGCAAAAATACAAGCTTTGCGTTTGACTCTGTGGCCTTAGAAAGAGTCACTTAACCTCGGTGCTGGTTAGTTCCCTTATGCTAGTTGGAAAGAGGATGATAGGTTTTACTTCCCATCCACAGTGTGTACAAAACTGGTCTTGCAAAGGTAAAATTTCATTTCCTGAGAAGCAAAGGAAAAGTTTTAAGAGATTTCCTGTAAACCAGACAAGAGTTACAAGAGTTAACATTAAGCTCCCTGATTCTTACTTTCGCTGAGAAACACAGCAGCCAGGTGCTTCCTGCGCAGTCGCCGGTGACTGCCCAGCCAACTCCTCCCCAGCCACCCGGAGCTAATTCATGGAGGTTGGGAACAGGAAAAGTGGAGTGTTTCCTGTATAGGAAGGGCCCAAGATACTTCTAAGGCAGAAGGAAATACTGACAAAAGTAAAGTATGGTAATGGTTCTAGGTGCTGTGGTACTGATTTCTACATCATAATAGACCCCAACTGAACTTGTATCATGGCGACAAGTTTTCCTAATAATGATACAGGACTAAGGAATTCTTTTATTGGGGGAGGGGGATTGAAATAGGTGAGGGGGATCAAAATGTGCAAACTTCCAATCATAAATAAGTCACAGGGGTGTAATGTACAGCACGGTGACTATAATTAATAACTCTGTATTGCATATTTGGAAGCTGTCAAGAAAGTAGACCTTAAAAGTTCTTGTCACACACACACACACACAAAATTTATATACGGTGAGGGATGTTAAGTAGACATAATGTGACGATCATTTCAAAATATCTACAATTAAATCATTATATTGTAAACTGAAACTAATGTTATATCAGCTATACTTAAATTATTATGAAGTCCTTTTTTTTAAATGTAAAGAGTGACGGATTTTCTATTCTCTAGCCTTCACTTTAAATCATACACTCCTAGATTTTTCTTTTGAATTGATTGCCACAGCTAACTAGCAATGCCTCCGAAAATGACCAGCCAGCATTTTCATAGCACACCTGTCCCAGATAGAGCAGGTGTTAGTGACCAAGACCACAGACTCCCGGTCAGCATTTGTTGTGTGTGTGTGTTTTTTCTCCACCCCTTGCCCTGCCTCACCACCTCACTAAAATCCTGTGACTTTGGTTTTGAAGCATAATCTCTAGTTAAACCAGCTAAATCCTTATTCACTTAATTCTATTTTTTTAAAATATACTACTTGGGCAGTTCTAAAACTCAACAAGACTATTAAATGTAGGTTGCCCATTGGATTTGAAAGAGAAGATTTATTTCTACCCTATTAAAACTTAAATTTCAAGTTTGAGGGAGGCAAGATCTGGTCTAGATGGTTTCCCACAAATATTCCTCTTATATAATAGTAAGCATGCAATAAATATTTAAGGAATAAATAAAGTTTTTGAATTATTTCCTCCAGTTATCCTGTGGCTATACCCATATTTCCTTTGGGTATTGACTGAAATTTCATGTTTTTAATGAGATCTTCTCGGGCTAACCTATGTAAAATGTGAGTCCATCTTACTTAACTCTCCTCGGATGTGTTTTTCTCCTTACTGATATAATTTCTTATGCATTTTACTGAATTTCCTTGTTTATTGTCCACCCCCAAAATGACATTCCAGAGGATATATATTTCCATCTCTTTTTATAAAGATCAATCCCTAGTGGGGAATACAATGCCTGGTACCCAATATTGCTTGGAAAACTTTGGCACATTAAATGAATGAGTGAATGGAATGACAAATACCTCCACCCTGTTAAAGAAGATGTTTTACATGATCCTTACCCCCAGAAGTTACAGTGGATATGAGGGTGCAGGAAGATGTTTCAGTAGAAAGTCAAAGAGAGAAAAACACAGAGGTTTCTTAGCAAGAACAAACCTGAAAGGGAGTTAGCCCCTTTCCTTACAACATCAGAAGGCTAATTATGAGCTGAGTCCTTGACTGAGAATAAGATTAAATAGAAATCAGAAATGAATAGCTTGGTAGGCATGCTGGGAATGATTAAGGAGGTAGAGAAGGGTGAAAGAGTTTACATTTACTATTGTTAAATCCTGTGCTTGTCAAAATTATCTTCCACAACATTGGACAAAAGATAGAATTCTGTTTGCTTGTGGAAAAAAATATTACAATGCAAATGTTGATTAGGATATACAAACACATTATACATATATATTAATTCTCATGAGTTATATATTTATGTATTCCTTTTGGCATTAAAGAAGTCTATTTTTCATTTACATCTGGAGGGGAAATTTTAACAATTTCAGAAAATAGTGCCTACTACAGAAATGCTTTTTCTCACCATTACAGTGGAAGCATTATCAAAGAAATTAATTTGGAGTGCCTGGGTGGTTCAGTCAGTTAAGTGTCTGCCTTCAACCCAGGTCAAGATCCCAGGGTCCTGGGATTGAAACCCACACTGGTGGGCTCCTGGCTCAGCAGGAAGTTGTCTCTCCCTCTCCCTCTGCTCCTTCCCTTGCTCACCCTCTGGTCTCACTCACTCTCTCAAATAAATAAATAAAATTGTATTTTTAAAAAAAGGAAATAATAATTTCTCACTGTATCACCCAGACTCTTTTTGCTCGGCTATAAACCAAGGAATATTAAATTTTCCTAGCACATATACTGTGAAGAATAAATGAAATGATGACTATGGGTGGCCCTTTTAAACTGTTACTATATAAATATGAAGTATCATGATATGAGGAAGCAACTTTTTTTAAAAAATGTCATTATAAGATATCTAGAGCTTCTATACGACTGAAGTTTTCTCTCTATCTTTATCTTGTGAGCGCAGGAAGGATTGCTTATTTTCACAAAGAATGAAAATAAAAACTGCCCTGAATCTTACCAATGATAGATAAATGCCTGTCAACTTTTTTGCCTATGTTCTTCCATTGTTTTCTTTGGAGATATAATAATTTTCTATTATTTGGGGTTCTTTTTAACACAAGGCTGGGATCATGTGTTTAATTTTTTTTGACTTTTTTTTTCAATTACAAAATACTGTGACTAACTTCTGTAAATACTCTACAACATAACGGTTATGTAAATAACTGTAAAAGGCTCATTGTATAACTATACTTAGATAACATTTTTCCAAATATCCATATTACAAAAAATATTGCAGTAAACATTCCTCAAGATAAGTATTTGCCCATTGCATGACTAATGTGTTAAGATGATGTTTTAGAGAAAGAAAAAAAAAGACGTTTTAGAGGGAAAGTTCCTAGGTCAAAGTATAAAGACATTTTTAAGGTCCTTGACACTTGTCAATTTTAATCTTTTAGGAGTAAAATATTTACTCTTAAAAAAAGATTTACTCTTAAAAGATTAAAATTGACAATAACTTTAACTAGAAATGTCTTTAGAGGCATATTTTTTGTGTATTATTGCCAACCTCTATAAGCCTTAAAAAAGTTGTCTATTAAACAAGGAAAATGTTATTAGTGTAAATGTATATATACACACTCACACACATATATACAGTTCTCTATACATATATATACAAACATATATGTATATAAAAAACATATGTATATATGTATAGAAATATTGCCATTAGGAGCACCTGAGTAGCTCAGTCAGTTAAACGACTGCCTTCGGCTGAGGTCATGATCCCAGGGTCTGGGATCGAGCCCTGCATCGAGCTCCCTGCTCAAATAAATAATAAAATATTTTTAAAAATTAAAAAAAAAGAAATATTGAATTAGTACAAATACTACTGCTGGACATTGTTTTTTCTTCTAATTTATACTGTATAGTATTTTTCTTTTACAAATTCTATTTTATTTATCTTTACCAAAATATTTTATTGTCATAATATACATCTCTTTTGTCTCATCTTCTGTCTCATCTATCAGGTGCTATACACTATATTGGTAAGAGTATATATTTTCTGTTTCTTTAAGAAAGAAAGATTATAAAGAGAATAATGTTAGTTATTTCAAAAAGGCTAGAATCCCAAATTCAGGATAGGAATAATAAGCATAGATGTACACAGACATAAATATAGAAATGTACAGACATATCTGTGTATATGTGCATATAGACACAGATAAAAATTTAGTACAACTTTGATAGATTATCTCTTTTAATTCCATGTGACTTTTAGAAACAGTTATTATTATCATTGCTTGCTACTTATTAATGAGTTTTCCTAAGGCCTAGTTTACCCCTATATGTAGATTAGCCATCTCTCAGTGCTGTTTCAGGTTGTTAAAGATACTGTGAGTGACCATTCACCTAATGTCTCTGTGCCTGTAGGGACTGGAGAAATCTGGCCCAGACTAATTTAATTCCAAGTTTAGCCAAATCAATAAGATGAAATCCTGCTGTGAAAGAACCGAAAGAAGTGCCCCATGTGGCTATTCAGAGTAAGACAGTCTACCTTCACCCTCCATGTTCCATTTAGAAAGTTATTAGAATCATAAAGCTGAATCCTAGAATTTTAGAATTTTAAAATCATCTAAAAAATTTTTCTCTCTTTCCAGAGAAAGACCACAAAGATCAAGGAATTAAAGCAACTTGCTCACAAGGCAATTAAGTAGTAGCTCAATTCCTGGGGTATTTATCTTGCCATGAAGGTTCCTCTGATTTTCTGTTGTCTCTAAAAACATCTTTGCCAAACTTCAACATTAAAAGAGTTCCCTCTGAGCAACTGATTCGTCGGGTCAAGTGGATGTGGTTTCCTCAGGGTATCCTTGTAGGGCTGGAGATTCGACGTCTATGTGAGGGTCCTTAAATAGCTCTTTCCTCAACTCCCACTAAGTTTGTTTTAGTGTTAAATTTGGTAACAGGGTGTTGAATGGAACATTTCCTGTTATCCTGGAATTGTGGTTAAGGCTCAAAGCTTAGGATAAAGAAACATACATTCTAAAGCAAACACCCTATATTCTAAAGAAAGCAACCAACCATGGAGCCAGACATCTTCCAACGTCATTTTAAGAGACAGCAAAGCTGGCACTTCTGCCCTTCCTATCAGTGTATGAGAAAGGAATAAGGGAACCATGTGGATCTGAGGTAAGATGAGAGAATGAGACCTGAGTAAAGCGCTTCATGTGAAGTATACAGTTTATGGTGGTGCTTCTCTTTCCAAAGATGAATTGAGAGTGCATTCTGAGAAAAGTACTTGACAAGATGACAGAGAGTGCAGACAGGGGAGCCTTTTAATCCTCCCTAACTGAGCTCCACTAGCTGCACACTGGAAATGTTCATCATGCTGCTGTCACTGGGAGAAAAGAGAAGAATATGGGAGAGTTGGAGAGTTGTTGTGAGCCTTCGTCATGCATCGCTTCATGTGATTTGGGGGTACATGTGAATGCAAGACTGACACATATCTTCCAGAAGACAGAAGCCCACTGACCAGCCAATGCCAGCAGGCAATGAGGAAATCATAGCAACATAAATCTGGGAATTAAATAGGAGCAATCACAAGTTCTATTTCAGAGAACACCAAAAAAGAAACTCAGTTTTGACATGGTTCTGTGTGAATGATCATAGAAGTTACAGAGGGGGAGAAAGTTGCATTCTTCTCAAGAAGTAAGAGGCCACGTAAGATAATCCCACCCCAGAATCTTTTATGGATGATAGAGACAGACTGCATGGAGGCTAAAAGAAGACAGGTCTGCTCCATGGAGGAAACTAAGGAAAGTGAAACCCTCTACTCCAAAGGAACCATGCCTACTGTTAGGTGTCATTTTAGCACAATCCATCAGAAGGAGATGAAGACAGGGCAAAACAGAGCAAGATCAAGGCAGACTGAGACCAAGAACAGAACAGAAAACCAGTGATGTAGGATAACCCCAACCCTTCCTTCTTATCCCAAATTCCAGGAAGCAAGACCCAGGTAAAGGAGAACAGAGGAGAAGCAAAAGGGGACAGATTCTGCCCCTCTGTTTTCCAAGTATCTTAAAACACAAGTC
>PITA01028651.1:0-19061 GCA_004023965.1 Spilogale gracilis | reverse complement strand
CTAGGTGCCCCTGGAAGTGCTTTAATTAAAATCAATTAAAAAACTACTGATTGAGGGCGCCTGAGTGGCTCAGTGGGTTAAAGCCTCTGCCTTCAGCTCAGGTCATGAGCTCAGGGTGCTGGGATTGAGGCCGCGTCGGGCTCTCTGCTCAGCGGGGAGCCTGCTTCCTCCTCTCTCTGCCTGCCTCTCTGCCTACTTGGGATCTCTCTCTCTGTCAAATAAGTAAATAAAATCTAAAAAACAAAAAACAACAACAACAAAAAAAACCCCTACTGATTGAGCCTTTTCCTACTAGATAGACATCCTAACTGGAGCAGAACAAGGAAAATGTCTCTGATTTCAGGGAGTGTGTGTGTGTGTGTGTGTGTGTGTGTGTGTGTGTGTGTGTAGAGCATAACGTACAAAGTGGTAAGTGAAGGATAAAGTGCAATGTCAGTTCAAGGACACTGAATAGCATAATAATTTAGAGTGATGCTTCCTCAAAGTGCCACTCTGCAAAGATATCAGAAGCTTATGCCAAAATGTACATTAGTAATTCGCTTCCTTCATCCAGGAAGTCTCACTATTGAAAAAAAAATGTGTGCTGAATTAAATAGCATGTTCAATGCCTGTTGCCTGCTTCTTATCTTGTCACAGACTGATGACAAGCAATTTGTTCACCGGCAGCTTGTCTAGGGACCATACTTTGAGTAACAAAGCGTTGTGAGTACAGGCTTTGGAATCAAACTGCCTGTGATCAAAGTCTAGTTCTACCATCTAGTGACAACTGACCTTAGTAAATTCTGAACCTCAGTTTCCTCATCTGGATAATGGGGATGATAATTTTCTTATAATTTAAGTTCTGAACATGAAATAAGGTAGTATGTTATAGCACTTAGCAGAGAGACTGGAACATTTCAAATGCCCTGCAAATAATATTGTTAATAATTAATGAGAATTTTTTTAAGCTGGCAATGATTAGGGATAGCTTTTGTGGTGGCAAAGAGGCATTAAATGTCATTTACAAAACGTTATCATATCTATAGTAGGTCAGCTCCCTGAAATAGTGCTTTAAATTTTCAGAAGGACTTCTTAAAAGGTGCTGTTTTTCATACCTGGCTGTGGAAAGCTCTGGCTTCATTTTTGTAGTCAGGAAGGCAGTAGCATTTGTTGAGCACCTACTAGTAGGCAAACACTATTAGCCAACCAACCACTTTTTTTTGTATAATGTGGCTTAATTCAAACACCTTGCACTTATTCATGAATTAAAGCATTGGCTCTGTAGCCAGACTGCCTGAGTTTTACTCTTGTTCTGCAGCATTCTTATGGTGCGGCATTGGGCACTTTACTTAAGCTCTGTATCTTGGTTTTCTCATCTATAAAATGAAGTTGCTAAATATATATAATATAATATTATATATTATAATATTAAATATAACTGTTCCCAGCAACAGTTGGCTGCTATTATTATTATTAATTGCTATAAATATAACAGAAGCTTGCCTATGGTCATACATCTAACAAATGGCAAAGTCTGGATTTGAACCCACTTTTTTTCAAATTCTTAATTCTTATTAATTGGTTCTCCACACAGTTTTCAGTGTGATTTTTCTAGAGTGGATATATGATCAGGTTACTACCATGCTTAAAATCCTTCTATTCCATGGCTTCCCCTTCCTTTAGGATCAAAATTAAAGTTCTTCACATGGCTTGCTGTGCCCTGGACTTGCTTCTCTTGCCTTAACTTATATTTCTGTTTCCCTCTTCCTCTCCCTCCAGTTAATATGGGCTTTGTTTTTTATCCCTTTCCACCCCAGGACCTGTGCATATGCTTGCTCTCTAAAACGTCAAATACTCTTTCCCCTTTATGTAACTAACCCCTTCTTTCTTAGGCTTTATATTGGATGTCACTTCTTTAGAGCACCTCATTAAATTGGGTCTTTACGTTATATATTTAGGAGAAGTAAAGGTTATATCATTTCCCTTTCATAGCGCCCATTCCTTGCCCTTGTAATTACGTGATGATTTGGTCTTCCTTCTTAGACTCTAAGATCTCTAAGGCAGAGACTGTTTCTGTCTTCATTAACAGTTTAACCCTAAGACCTTGCCCAGTACCTGTCACATAGTAAGCACTGAATAAGTATTCACCGGCTTGGATTGAGTTCAGTAGTCATGGACATGATTCCTAGAACAGCAGAATGAATGATGTGCTGCTTTTTGCCTCTTTTCTGCTCTTTGCTCCAAACAGCACAGAACACAAAGAGACGTTCGTTTTCAGCAGCTCACTGCCCTGCATTGATTGGGGTTTTCAGAGCATCGTACTGTTAAACGTTCTCACTGCCCAGCTTTTCAGAGATGAAATGATTTTCTTTTCTTCTGATTTTCATTTCATCATGATCCATTTTTCTTCTGGGAGTGGCAGGGTAGGGCTCTGACCTTGAGATGGAATTGGGCAGGGGAGCCGTGTGCTGGCTTTTGTTCTATAAATGGTCTGCACTGATGGAGCTGCAACTCACCCAGGAGGGGAGAGGTAGAAGCCTAGCCTGTGGGTCTCTTAATCTGTCTGCCTCCGTTGTTGAGCAGCTGCCGGGGATGGAAATCTTAGCTCATCTGGGAGCAGCTTCCCAGCCTGAAGCTGATCTAGCCCCTGTGCTTTGTGGAGAATAAAAGCATCGCTCAGCATCACTTTCTGTAAGGCTACTCTTTCTTTTTCCTTTTTCTTGAAGTCCACTTATGTTGTTTAAAATGGAGGTACAGGGGCACCTGGGTGGCTCAGTCAGTTAAGCGTCCGACTCTTGATTTCAGCTCACATCGTGGTCTGGGTCATGAGATGGAGTCCTGCATGGGAATCCGTGCTCAGCGCTCAGCCCGGAAGTCTGCTTGAGGCTCTCTCTCATTCTCCCTTTCCCTCTGACCTTCCCAGCCCCCACTCATGCACACGCATGCTCTATCTCTGTCTCTCTCTCAAAAATAAAAAAATAAATCTTAAAAAAAAAAGTAAAATGGAGGTATCATTTATATTTAGCGGAGTCCAGAGATATCTAAGTTCCCTAGCACCCCAGTGGGCTCCCTTGTGTCCCGTCCCAGGTAGTATTCCCCGAAGGTAGCATTATTTTGTCATTTTAGATTGATTTTCGACATTAAGTTATTTCTTCCCTTCTGTTTTTCCTGTCTGATCAAGTAATGTTTATTTTTTTTTTTAGGATTTTATTTATTTATTAAACAGAGAGACAGAGTGAGAGAGGGAACACAAATAGGGGGAGTTGGAGAGGGAAAAGCAGGCTTCTCGCTAAGCAGGGAGCCTGATCAGCAGGGCTTGATCCCAGGATCCCGGGATCATGACCTGAGCCAAAGGTAGATGCTTAATGACTGAGTCACCCAGGCACCCCCCAAGTAATGTTTATTGCAGAAAATTTGTAGAGTACAGAAGAGTGTAGACACTAAAGAAAAGTTACCTATATTCTTAACTACTAAAAGGCATATTTTCTACCTTGAAATGAACACAGAGTTTCCAGTATTTCTTTATCAAACTATGTCTGGCTTTTCTGTTAGTTCTCTTTGAGGGCCTCTCATGCCTTTTTTGGAATGCTATCTAGCAGACACCTGTATGTTTATTCTTAACATCTTGGTAAAGCCTATATCACTTGTGAAGTCTTCTCTGAGCCCCCCTTCTCTCTCATGTTCCTGTAATATTCAGTACGTGCCTGTTACTGCCTTTGTCTTACCGCAGTGGAGACGTTTGCCTCTCCAAAACACTCTTAGTGAGCTCTTTTAAAGCACAGGCTGCATTTTGCCCATCAGCATGCCCAGGACAAAACAGGCTTTCAGTAAAAGTTTGTTGAACGAATGAATAAATGAATGAATGAATCAATGACATCTTGTGAAGGTAGATGTTGAAGAATAAAATGCATGCTCAGTGGCAGGAGTGGACAACTCCCACTTTAGTCAGTCTTATCTGCAGAATGTCAAGAAGGAAAAACAGCATTTTGGCATGCTTTTTACTTTCCTGAAAGTTTTGCATAGTTATTTTAGTTGCTCTTCCATAACAAGGCTATGAATGTGTCCTTATTTATGTAGGGAAGTTATTACCAAATTTGAATTGGAAGAGGAGGTCAGAGATTATGGTGGAAAGTGGGAAGGAATGTTATTTGGGGAGGTTACCAGGTTATAGAGTTTCTAATACCTAGCATTTACTGTTTGTAAGAGCAAGGGAACTGGCATTTGTAGGCATATTATGACAGGCAAATTGTTTATGTAATGCCATCTAATCCTTGCAACAACCTTATGAGCTCCATTTTGTAGCTGAAGAACCTGAGACTCCAAAGCTGAATTAATTTGTCCTGCGTTGGGGCACCTGGGTGGCTCAGTTGGTTGGGCGACTGCCTTCAGCTCGGGTCATGATCCTGGAAACGCGGGATCAAATCCCGCATCGGGCTCCCTACTCAGCGGGAAGCCTGCTTCTCCCTCTCTCATGCCGCCTGCTTGTGTCCCCTCTCTAGCTGTGTTTTTCTCTGTCAAATAAATAAATAAAATCTTAAAAAAAAATTTGTCCTGCATTAAATAGGTGTTAACTGGCAGAGCCAATATTTAAATCCAGGACTGACCGGTATATCTCTAATCTATTTTCCATTATTTCCATTATTCATTTCGTAGAGGGCCATGCCCCTTGCTATCAACTGATGAAACTTTGTGTGACATGAAAATCATTTCTCTTCATATCGGTGAACTTTTTGATAAGACAAGTGCAGCACTAGTACCACATTTCTGTGTAGCCATTGATTCTAGCTCATCGCTATGCCTGATCTTCACACGTTGATATAGACCTAGATTGTAATCCTCTTTATTCTTGAAGAAACTGAGGCCCAGAGAGACAAGTAACTGGCCTTCGTAATAAGCTGTAGGGCCAAGATTTGACCTCAGATCCCGTGTTCTTTTTGCTGCTTTGAAGCTGATCATAGCAAGCAGTCTCTACAACAGTATTTTCAAGCTGAGGACATTTAACAATAGAGAAATTTTTTTTTTAAGATTTTATTTATTTATTTGACAGAGAGAAACACAGCCAGAGAGGGAACACAAGCAGGGGGAGGGAGAGAGGGAGAAGCAGGCTTCCCGCCGAGCAGGGAGCCTGATGTGGGACTCGATCCCTGGTCTCCGGGATCATGACCTGAGCTGAAGGCAGTCGCCCAACCAACTGAGCCATCCAGGCGCCCTGAGAAATTTTTTTTTTTAAGATTTTATTTACTCGTTTGAGAGACAGCATGAGCGGGGGAGGGGCAGAAGGAGGGGAGAGGCAGCCACCCCACTGAGTGCAGAACCTGAGGCGGGGCCAGTCCCAGGACCCGGGGATCATGACCTGAGTTGGAGTCAGACCCTTAACCATCTGAGCCACCCAGGTGCCCCTGGGGATAATTTTTATTGTTGCAGCTTCAGAGGGAACTACTGGCGTCTTGTGGGTAGAGATTAGGAATTCATAAGCCAGCCCCACAACAAAGAATTATTTGGTCCAAAATGTTAATAGTGCTGAGGTTGAGAAATCTTGCTCTTTGCAAAACAGTTGGGTTTCATGCCTCATTTCTCCAGAAGAGGTGAAATACCCAAAGTTAGCTTCCAAAATGAAGACATTGATTCTTTTAGAATTGGCTTTTCTTTAGTAGCAGGAAGTAGGTTATTAATCACCAGATTTTATTTAGTGTTGTGTCAGGCAAGAACTAGGGATGCAGAAGGGCATTCAACATGGTCTGCCCCCTCGGGGAGTTTAGAGGGTTCTGGAGAAGGTTTAGGAGGAGCCGGTTCCTTCCCCCTGGCCACAGAGGAAGAGCCCTAGATTCTAGGAGCTACTGCATTGCAGCAGTGGCTGCACTCAGGGACTCCCTGGGTGGAAGTGGCGCTGCTGACTTACGGGAGCCTTCTTTATCGCCCCGTCTTCCTCCTCACAGTTATGCTATGCCCACCAAAACCATGGAGGTGTTGCGGCTGCCGGACCAAGGCAACAAAATGCTTCTGGACTCGGTTCTCACCACCCATGAGCGAGTGGTTCAGGTAGGTACTCTGAGAGAACCTTGAAACATATTTCCCTCTCCTGCTTCTTCTACCCCTTTTTTTCTCCTCCTGCCATGCCCTTTTCTTCTTGGCTGCCCCTTGAATGATGATGTTCTTTAGGGTTTTGTTCTTGATCCCTCCATCTCTCCATATGTAATACCTTCTCTCTGCAATCTCATTCATTCTCCTGTCCTCAGTGACCATCATTATATTCTGACAACCCCCTGACACGTTTCTTCCAGTCCTGATGGGTTATACACTGATAACCCCTAGATATATATGTCTAGTCCTGACCCTTTGGTTGAGGTTCAAACCTGATATCCACTTGTTTACTGGACTTCTCCACTGGGATATTCCATAGGTGTCTTAACACTCAGCATATATAAAACTAATTGTAGACAAACTGATGCTTTTCTTTTTCTGTAATCCTTCCCACCTTTTAGCCTAATGTTTAACCCTCCTTTGTCCTCTGATCTCTGTTCATTCACTAAATTCTATAGCCTTACCCCTAAAAATCTTTCATGTCCATCCACATTGTTTTACCCTGTTACCAGTGTGATCATGTCATTTTCCTGCTGAGAGCAAAACCCCTCCATGGCTTCCCTTTAAATCTAGCCGTGGTTTCTGTTGTTTTACTGGAGAGTGTGACAGTAAGGGTGTCCACTGCCATGAGGGTGTCCAGAGTTATTAAAAACTCACACTTAGTATCACCCCTTTTTATAATAGCTTTATTGAGGGTTTTCTTCATATACAATTTACTCTTTTAAAGTGTACAATTAGGGGTGCCTGGGTGGCTCAGTTGATTAAGCGACTGCCTTTGGCTCAGGTCATGATCCCGGAGACCCGGGATCGAGTCCCACATTGGGCTCCGTGCTCGGCAGGAAGCTTGCTTCTCCCTCTCTCACTCCCCCTGCTTGTGTTCCCTCTCTGGCTGTATTTCTCTCTGTCAAATAAATAAAATCTTAAAAAAAAATAAAGTATACAATGAAACGATTTTTAGTATATTCACAGTTATGCAACCCTCAGCACAATCAATTTTTGAACAATGTCATCACCCCAAAAGGAAACTACCCATTTACAGTCACTCCTCTCTCCTCATTCCTCCAGCTCCTGACAACCACTAATCTCTTTCTACCTCTATGGTTTTACTTCTTTGGGACATTTGAATGGAATTGTACAATATATGGCCTTTTATGTCATGCTTCTTCCACTTAGCATGTTTTCAGGGTTTATCCATGTTGTAGCACGTGTCAGTGCTTCTCCATTTTATTGCTGAATACTATTCTAATGTATCAACAGCACCCCTTTTAGATCCACTCAAGAGATATATCAACAAGGTAGTGAAAGGACTGTTCAGGTAGTAATACCTTAAATCTATGCTAACTTTAAAAATAATTAAGTACTGGTGTGCCTTGGTGGCTCAGTCTGTTAAGTATTGAGCTCTTGATCTCAGCTTGGGTCTTGATCTCAGGGTTCTGAGTTTAAGCCCTGCATTTGGCTCCATACTGGGTTTGGAGCCTACTTTTTATTTTTTTTAAGATTTTATTTATTTGACAGATATCACAGGTAGGCAGAGAGGCAGGCAGAGAGAGAGGGGAAGCAGGCTCTCCGCTGAGCAGAGAGCCCGTTGTGGGGCTCAATCCCAGGACCCTGAGATCATTACCTGAGCCGAAGGCAAAGGCTTTAACCCACTGAGCCACCCAGGCGCCCCTTACTTTTTATTTTTTATTTAAAAAAAATTTTTTTTAAAGATTTTATTTATTTATTTGACAGAGAGAAACACAGCTAGAGAGGGAACACAGAGGGAGTGAGAGAGGGAGAAGCAGGCCTCCTGCCAAGCAGGGAGCCTGATGTGGGGCTCGATTCCGGGTCTCCGGGATCATGACCTGAGCCGAAGGCAGTCACTTAACCAACTGAGCCACCCAGGCGCCTCTTACTTTTTATTTTTGAGATTTTATTTATTTATATGAGAGAGAGTGTGTATGCACGCACATGCATGTGGCGGGAGAGGCAGAAGCAAAGGGAAAAGCAAACTCCCTGCTAAGCAGGGAGCCCTCTGGGTAGGGCTTGATCCCGGGACCCTGGGATCATGACCTGAGCCGAAGGCAGACTCTTAACCCACTGGGCAACCCAGGCACCCCTGAGTGTGGAACCTACTTTAAAAAAATAATAACTACTTGGGGAACCTGGGTTGCTCAGTTGGTTAAGTGACTGCCTTCAGATCAGGTCATGATCCCAGAGTCCCCAGATCAAGCCCCGCATTGGGCTCCCTGCTCAGCAGGAGGCCTGCTTCTCCCTTTCTCATTCCTCCTGCTTGTGTTCCCTCTCTAGCTGTCTTTCTATCAAATAAATAAAATCTTTAAAAAATAACTACTTAACAATCTAATTTTAAAAATATTATCAGAAATAAATTATTTGTGAAAAAAAGAAATAAATTATTTGGGATACAGATTTTAAAGATCTAACTTGCCACTCAGGCCCATAAGACAAAGTTTGGATTCTTTAGTGCCGAAATACCTTCATGATTCTCTTTCTGGTTTTTCTCGTCTCACCCCATTCGTTGTAGCCACACATGGGACTAGTTTTAATTCCCTAGTATGGTGCTATGCATCCACATTTTACTGAATATTGTTTCCTCTATCTTGAAAACCCTCCATACTACTGCTGAATTTTCGCAGTTTGCTCCTGTTTTTCTTTAAGACTCCACCTAGGGGTGCCTGGGTGGCTCAGAAGTTAAGCCTCTGCCTTCGGCTCAGGTCATGATCTCAGGGTCCTCGGATCGAGTTACCTTTTTTGGAGGCTATCTTTGACACCCCTCCCCAAGTTAGGTAGAGATTTCTCTTGTGGGTTCCTGCAGCCCCCTGCATGTCCCTCTACCACACATCAGATTCACCTCTGGATTCTTCGCACAGGGTCTGCACCAGTCAGGTTTATGTGGGTAAATCTGAGTTGAATTGGAGACTCGTCCTGGACCTCTTGGTCCCGTTATGACATCCACTGTCTACAGGGGTGGGTATTGGCACCATCACAAGCAGACCCCTTGACTGATGGCAGGAGAGATCCTGTCAAGGCTGGGATCTGAAATAAGCTCTGCATGTTAATCCTCTACTCACAGGCTCTGTAGCTCTGCTGAAGCTGACATTTAAGCCCAGGCGGTGTCTGCCCAGGCACCTGGCTTTCACTACCCTCTCTGAGCATCTCCTTTCCTCTTGCAGATCAGCGGTTTGAGTGCTACATTTGCAGAGATTTTCTTGGAAATCATCCAAAGCAATCTTCCCGAAGGAGTCAGATTGTCAGTGAAGGAGGTAGGTGCTAGTTTGGAATGAGGCCCCCTGGTGGCTCACCTGTGCTCAAAATATGGATAAGAGCATCTGGCTTTAGAAACAAGACAGAAATATGGATAATAAATAGGAAAGCTGTGCAGACCAGTATTACCGTGATCATTATCCTGGCCCTTGCAGTGCATCAGGGCTGATGCTCTGTGGACCACAGGAGCTGAACTCCATCACAAGTATCCTGATACTAGGGGTGAGCCCATAATTGTGTATATAAAGAACATGATTCAAGATTACATACAGCATAATTAGTCAGAACACAAATATGGAAATGTACTTTGAAGAGGAGTTTTCTGGATCTTCAAGGCTTGACTGAGAAACGAAAGCCAATCAGAAGGAAGTTTGGCATAGAAAACTTGAAAACATTAGGAACCTCAGCCCAAACATTGAGTATTTGGGTCCATTTTCCAAGGTAAGCCTTGTTATGACACAGATCCATGAGATCATTTTAGACTGATGCCATTTGTGGCATCCAGCTCTTCTTCTAAGCCCATGCTTATTAATCCTCTTCTTGTTACTTGGATTTCACATAGGTCTGTGTACAGGAGAAAATGTGCTGGTCATGCTGACTTAAATATTCCAGTCCCTACATCTGTTATTTCCGATTGTAGATGAAAAATTTAGGCATTCTCTCTTAAGTGCTTCTAATGAGATACTCATAGCATTTGACTGTCGTTCTTTATATGTCCATCTTCTCTCTCACTGACTCTAAGTTCACTTAAGGCAGGGAGGAAGTTCAATTGAGAATCCTTGGTGCCTAATACAAGTCTGGTGTTTAGTAGATACTCAATAAAAGCTAATTGAATCTGAATCATTCTCTACAGAGCTGGCTGGATTTTTGTTGTTGTTGTTAATGCTGTGTATGTTTGAATAACTGAAAGCTCTGCAGTAATTCCACCTTATTTTCTTTTTCTTCTCCCCAGCACAATGAAGAAGACTTCAAGGGAAGGTTCAAAGCTCGGCCAGAACTGGAAGAACTGTTGGCCAAGTTGAACTAGCGCATTGCAGAGCCTTTCATGTCAGGACTGGTGACAAGGGGAAGATATTCCTGGGTGGTCAAAGTTAAGCAGAAGACCCTGACTGTTAGCTATCATAACTACCCATCCCCATTAGCCAGGAAGGCCTCCTCTCTTGTATGGAGCAGTGCTTACCAGTTGTCATCACTTTCCTTTGAGCCAACCTAAGACATTCTCCATCTAATAAAAATCTGTAGCTGAAGGGCATGTGTGTGTATGTGAGAAGTCAGTCCATCCTGTGGAATGTCTTTTATTCTTTTATTTTAAGATTTTATTTTTAAGCAGTCTCTACACCCATCATGGGGCTTGAACTCACAACCCTGAGATCCAGAGTGATATCCCACCAACTGAGCCAGCCAGGGGCCCTATGGAGTATCTTTAAGGGATTATATTTTCTCTTTAGCACAGAAACATGTTTCCTTTCAGTATTTCCTCAGTTAGAGTGATCTCATCCTTTCAAGCAATCCGGCATTGGGTCTTTTAGTGAAACGAGGATCATAACATAAGTATATCCCCTAAGGATAGAAGGCATAGGGGATGGAGATTTTAGCTCTGTATATGAAAAAAACTCCAGATAGAAACAGGGTCTGGCCATAGTGAAAAAATATTGCTTTGTGGGTAGTGACTGACTTGTCATATTCAGGCAGATGTTACATAACTGCTAATTAGGGTTACCTAAAATGAGTTCATGCAAAGATTTAAAGTTGATCTTGGTCAGAGGTCAGAAAGCTCCTGCTTGTGAGCTAAGCCCCACTGACTGCCTGCTTATAATTTTTAAAAGTAATTTACTGGGGTGAAATTCACAAACCACAAAATCAACCATTTTATTTTATTTTGCTTAAAGATTGTTTAAATTTATTTTACAGAGAGAAACACAGCCAGAGAGGGAACACAAGCAGGGGGAGTGAGAGAGGGAGAAGCAGGCTTTCCGAGAGCAGGGAGCCCAATGCAGGGCTTGATCCCTGGACACCGGGATCATGACCTGAGCCGAAGGCAAATGCCTAACCATTAAGCCACCCAGGTGCTCCCAAATCAACCATTTTAAAGCAGACAATTCAGTGGTATTGAATACATTCACAATGTTACACAACTACCACCTATATTTAGTTCTAAAACTCCGTTGCTGTTTATTGGAACAGAACCATGGTCATTCACTTATATATAGTCTAGGGCTGCTTTCACACTGGCAGAGTAGTTGTGACACAGACCGTAAAACCAAAACATTCATCATGCGTCCTTTCTAAAAATAGTTGGTCAAACCCTGATCCAAGTCACCGGTTCTCAAACTAAGTGTGCACCTGTGGGGCTTTGTAAACAAATTTTTGGACTCCACCCCTATTTTTTTTTCTGAATCTGTAGATCTTCAGTGAGGGCCTAGAATTTGCATTTCTTAACATTCCCAGGTGATGCTGATGTTCATGTGACTGGTCCAAGGTTACCTCTTTGAGAACAACTAGTCTAAGTGAACTCTATCCTATTTTGAGCATTAGTGAGTTCACACTTTTGTACATAGTAGCAATCATTTATTGAACTAGACCCTGTGCAAGGTACTACATGAGTTCTAATCCTTACACCAGTCTTTTAGGGTGTAGATAAGAGTGTGCATGTGCATGGTTATCAGTGTGTGTGAAAAGGTTATGTGTGAGTGCGTGTGAGTATCTGGGTATGTAGCTCACATTTACTAAGCCCTCATTATGCTCTATGTACTTTATAAAAATTATCCTTGAGATTGATGGTATTATCCCAGTTTTACAGATGAAAAAACTGAGGTTTGGAGAGAGAAAGTGACTTCCTGCTCCTGAAGGGTCACATAACTAGTAAGTGGCAGATTTTTCTCTCCTGTACTCCACTGCTGCTGTGGGGGTACCCCTACATAGAGGAGCCCAGAGAATTCTTAGCATTGCATATACTTTTCTAAAACTCAACAGTTTCAGTCCTGAAGTTATTTCAGTTTCTTTTCCTTGGTTTCTAAAAGCAACAATAGCGAACCCAGATTTCCTTCTAAGGTATAGCACTAAGGGAGAGCTGTCAAGATGGCAGGTACCTTCATTAAAATGCTTCTCTGAATTGACACTGAAGGTTCAGCAGGCCACTACTTTCAAGTGAAGCCCAATGGGAGTGTGGGCAGAATTTTTCAGGTGAGGACTGGTATTTTGGTTATAGAATTACTCATTGCTGAGTCTCCTTTAGGGAAGATAAAAGAGATGTTGCTAATGGATGACTGTAATTTGGGGAGATGTTTAGAGACAGGAAGATAAAGATGAATAAACAGATGTTTACAAATACATACACATGGCCCCCATATCCTATGGACTCTATTTAGGAACCTGGAAAATTAGGGCACCTGGGTGGCTCAGTTGGGTAAGCGACTGTCTTCGGCTCAGGTCATGATCCCGAAGACCCAGGATCGAGCCCCACATCGGGCTCCCTGCTCAGCGGGAAGCCTGCTTCTCCCTCTCTCAGTCCCCATGCATGCTTGTGTTCCCTCTCTGGCTGTGTTTCTCTCTGTCAAATAAATAAAATCTTAAAAAAAAAAAAAAAAAAAAGGAACCTGGAAAACTGCATTCTTTTCGTTTCCGACTTTTCCTTGTTAGTGATTTGTGCAAGCAGGACACAGGATTTCATAAATTGACAAGACACTAGAGCTGAAGAACATTAGGACCCAGCTGCCTAACCTTCTCCTTTAGCAAATATAGGTTAGGGGCCCTTTTACCCAAGGTTACAGTACACTTCATTGGCAGGCCTTGGGAGCAGGATTTAGATCTCTTGATTCCCAGTCCATCCCTTTCCATTACGTCACTGAGGGATGAGTCAGGTTTATCTCTTAAATAGGAGGCAGCTGGGTTCTGTCACCTTGGAGCTCTCATGTCACTGACCTAGTTGATGATTTATCCTCTCACCAGAGTCAAAGAGCTTTTGTTACTCCTTAGTCTGCCCTGAGATAAATGGAAATTGCTTCAATGCATTATCCTGGCAAGAAGGATGGGAGGTATTCTGATTGCTAGAACCACAGACTTAAGAAACAATTACGAGCTTCATCTGACTCTCTAACGAGGTCCAGAAGGAAATGGACTTTCCTAGAATTACATGGCAGTGAAATAAAATGGAGTGCAAGTTTTCTTGCACAAGGTTGAAAAGAACTTTCCCATCCTCCCTGAGACAACTTATCATAAAAGAGTTAGCCAAACCTAGGCTATTCCTTATTTCTACACTTACCACTCTTAAGAGGCCTCAGTTGAGTTATTTTAACCTCATAAACCTCAGTTTTCTGATCTATAAAATGGGAATAATCCCTTTCTATGAATTTGAGATGGAGATAATGTATATAAACGGGCTAGCAAGTGCTCAATAAATGTTAGATTACTTTCCCTTCTAAACTTCTTCAGCATACTTCTTAAAAAGTTTTTTTTTTTTGAGGTATAATTTATATTTATAATGAAACAACAGATCTTAAGTGTATATCTGATCAGTTTTTACAATGCTTAGGGTGGGGTGCCTGGGTGGTCATGATCTCAGGGTCCTGGGATCGAGTCCCACATCAGGTTCTCTGCTCAGCAGGGAGTCTGCTTCCTCCTCTCTCTGTGCCTACCTGCCTACTTGTGATCTTTCTGTCAAATAAATGAATAAAATCTTTTTTTAAAAAAGTGCTTAGGGCGCCTGGTGGCTCAGTCAGTTAAATGTACAACTCTTTTTTTCTTTTTTTTTAAAGAGTTTATTTATTTATTTGACAGAGAACACAGCAGTGAGCGGGGACGGGGTGGGGGAGAGCTGCAGGCTGAGGGAGATGGAGAAGCAGGCTCCCCTGAAACCCTGGGATCATTACCTCAGCTGAAGGTAGAAACTTAACTAAGCCACCCAGGTGTCCCAAGTGTCGGACTCTTGAGTTCAGCTCAGGTCATGATCTCAGGGTTCTGAGATTGAGCCCTTCATCAGACTCTGTACTCAGTCGGAATCTGCTTGTCCCTCTCTCTGCTTCCCACGTCCACCCCTTAAAATAAATAAATACAATCTTAAAAAAAAAAAATTAAGTCACCCATGAAACCTGTACTTCTATCAAAATGAACACTTCCATAACCCCAGAAATTTCCTTTACATTCTTCAAAAGCAACCATTAATCTCATTTCTAGTGCCACAGACTAGTACTGCATATAAATATCATACAGTATATACACTTTTGTGTCTGACTTCATTTGTCCTGTTTTATCCATGTTGTTGTGTCTATCAGTAGTTCATTCCTTCAACATACTTTTAGTTTTGAATGTTCCTTTGAATGTGCCTAGAATCGCTGTGATAACATGAGACAAGTAGGAGATGAGAGGGAAGGTCAGTGGATTGGGATTCAGAACAGCTGGGTGCTAAGTCTGACTCCATCGATACACAACCTTTGGGATTATCTTTTTTTTGGTCTTCATTTTTACAGATGAGATCAGTGGCCTAAGAGGGAAATAGACTTGTCCAAGGTTAGCCAGTGCCAGCCAGGATTGCTCCAGTTCACTCAATTCCTGGTTTAGTGCACATTACCGAGACTTTGAGAACTGACTTTTTATGTAGATCAGTAACTTCCAAGAAGACTGAATGCCTGGGCTGAATTGGCAGTTTTCCTAGTTAAGGCCAACAGATTCCTCAGCTTCATGTTTTAGTTCCTTTCCTTTGGCTAAGGATGCCTTCTCTGCCACCACAGGAAGCTGAAATTTGCCAGCTGTGGACTCTAAAAGGGCAGGTTTACTTAAGGAAAGCTCTCTGAGCATGCACTGGCTGTGTCTAGAATTAGACCAGCTGGAAAGGCACTGCAGACAGAGGTGGCCAAAGTGTCTTGTGCTGGTTTAATCTGTACTTTGATCTCTTTGTGCCATTTTTGTCTTCAAATGTGTGATCTCCTTGGAGAATCTGAAATGATTCATTTAAGTTTGTATACATCCTTCTGGAATAACTTTCATTCCCAGTCATTTCAGGTTTACCTCGCCATTTAGACAGAATGCCCAGGCTCTGATAGATGCCCAAGCTCCAAAGAATAAGCACTCTTCAGAAGATAGCTGCAAAAAAAGGAAAGAATCCTTCCCATTTCTGCCTGCTTTGAGTCCCTGCTGGAGCAGAGTAGGGAGCCCTATCATTTTATACAGTGGGAAGTATAAGGTTTCAACCTGGCCTGGCTCCGGTTCTCTTTGGATTTCTAGTCAGCAGTCCAAGGACTTAGCCTGGCAACTTTACCTGAGGGAGGGAGAGTGGGAGGCATCTCTTATTACTAACCTAGTAAAATGCATTACCATGCAACTTTGTACTGAGCACAGGCCAAGTCCTCAGCCAAGGACCTTGCAGGGAAGGGCCAACTCAAGAGCCATAGGAGGCACCCAGCCAAGAGGCCTCTCCACTCATCCCTGGCACCAAGCCTCTGTTCAGAGGTAGGTATAAGTTGTTCTGGAGAAGCATGGACCACCTTAAATTACAGTTTGATGGCTGTGGGCCCCAGAGCTGAGAGACTAAAAAAAACATGCCAATGTAGAACACAGTGGGCAATGTGCACTAGTTAACCTCTTTTTTGTAAAACACTAAAAAAGCCAACCAACCAAGCAACCAACCAAACCCCTAATATTTACTTAGTAAATGTAGGGCACCTGGGTGGCCCAGTGGGTTAAAGCCTCTGCCTTCAGCTCAGGTCCTGGGATCAAGGCCCGCAATCACCTAAAAGAGGAATCATTACTTAGTTCCAGCAAATCATCAATTAGGAATGTAAGCTCTGTGATGATAGCTTCTTCATTTTTTAAGAGCTGAAAATCTGTATTTTATGTTAAACATGCTTTTATTTATTTTTTATGGCATAAATGGGATTCAGCCATTTAAAAAAAAGAAGATTTTATTTATTTGACAGAGAGTGTACAATTGATAGAGTGGCAGGCAGAGGGAGAAGCAGGCTCCCCACTGAGCAGAGAGCCCAATGTAGGGCTTGATCCCAGTACTCCATGATCATGACCTGAGCCAAAGGCAGACGTTCAACTGACTGAGACACCCAGGTGCCCCTGTTAAATGTGCCCTTTAACTGTCAGGCCAACACTGTGTGTTTGCTGGGTTGTGAGCATGTTAAGGTCAGACTCTGCATCTGTCTGGCATATAAGAGGCACTCAATGTTTATTTTCCCATTTGTCTTTTTCTTTCCACTAGACTGAATGAAACATCCAGATCAACTAATGAAAGATAAAGGCACTTACATAATGGCTAGAATTAGTTGTTCTAATGTTGTTTTATTTTTGTCCCTCAAACCAGACTAAGTAACATGAAGAAGAGATCCTATTAGTCATCACCTGAGATCATATTATTCATTCACACAGTAACTGGCACATGGAAAGGTCTTAGAAAAACTTGGCAGTCATGTGTTGAACTAATGACTAAATAAACGAAGACCTGATTAGGTAAATTTACATTTAGACTATGAATTTACTTGTAAAATTAAGCATCCATGAAATCAGTTTGGTACTTGGCACACTAACCCAAGATGCAGGACAGAAGAGTATCTCTTAACCCCCCTCTGTTTTACTTGGCAAATATCAGTCAGTATTTAATATTGGTGGAACATGATGGCTGAGGATGTATGGCATCTCGCCATGAAAATATCACAGCTCTTTATAGCAGTCATGTCCAAACCCTGCCTAGCTGGCTGCCTAGCCTTCAATGTCACTCTTAGCCAAAGATAATCCCGAGTTTTATACCACTTGGCCAACACTTCCGCTGTTCAGGACTTCTTCCCATGATCTCTCTGCGTGCTACTTTCTGCAGGGCCATTCTGTGGAGATAGGTGGTTTGGGGTCTTAGTGGTGGGCACTGCCTTGCTCTTTCCTCCTCTGCAGCTCCTCCCGCCGCCGTGCCTGCTGTTCACTCATGCAGTTCCTGAAGGCCTGTACCTGTGGCTGACACTGGCGCCAGTCCTGGTATTGGGCCATGCACTCCTGTACTGCATAATGGGAAGCAGCACAGCCAGAACGGGAGATCAACTGGTCCAGTGGGTCCGCTTCCTCATCTTCCTTCTTCACCTGTCGGGCCCAGGTATGACCTTGAGTGGACATCTTTGGGAGTCTCTGGAACATCAAGGCAAGGTTACAGTAGGGATGTGATTATGAAGTTGCACTATTATAAGTAACACTGAACAAAACTGCACCATTATAGTCTACTTATGCATTTGTCTCCCATTGGAGACTGTAAGCTTATTTGAGAACAGATATTGGGCCTGATTCATCTTGATGCCATCAGCAATAAGCCTGGCAAGAGAACAGATCTGCAAAATAGTTTGAACTCAATGAAATGACATAAAGTATATGAGAATGTTTAGCACAGCACTAAATAATCTTGAATGGATTCTGCTAATGGAATCTGAATTAGGGGAAATGTCACCTTTTTGGAGCAGCTGTCTTGGATTGACCCCAAAAGAATTAATCTCTCTTCTTTTCTCCTATTAGCCTTTTCCTATGGTTTGAAAAGAACACATTTTAACATTTGGGAGGGTACCCAAATATGGATATGGTTTGACATATAGGAGAGATGGATAGTTCACTGTGGCTGTAGCATACAGTGTGCACAGGCCAGGGCAAGAGACGAGTCGTGAGGTGAGAGTGCTTAGTGTGAGGTGGATTTGCCCAGACTGTCTTCCCAAGATCATCTGCTTCAGAACACCCAGCAGAAAGTAGCCTATAGAAAGAACCTGAGAAAGGTTTG
The DNA here is from genome assembly GCA_004023965.1 of Spilogale gracilis. NCBI lineage: Eukaryota > Metazoa > Chordata > Mammalia > Carnivora > Mephitidae > Spilogale > Spilogale gracilis. Next base: position 991 of record PITA01028651.1, on the reverse strand, counting down.
AAGGGGAGTAACCTCAGCCTTTACACACATTTCACCATAACAGGCTTTAAAGGAACTAGCACTTTTTAATGCCTTTCCTGTTTCTGATTCATTCAACAAAGGATCATTCAGTCCCTATTGTGTATGAGGCACTACGCTATAGGATACAAGAGTGGCCAAGAACGATTGAGTTCCTGCCTTAATAGTGTATGATCTACATAATAAACAGAATACAATGCAATGTGCACAGATATCAAAGACTGAGAACACAGTTGGAGGAATACCTAATCCATACATGGCAGGAACAGGCAGGGAAGGAAGTGATTTCTAAACTGAGACTTGAAGGATGAATAGGAGTTAGCCAGAAATAGGGAGGACTATTCCCAGTCAACGGAAGAGCACAGTCACAGGTTGAGACAGGATTTAACACAGTAAAGGAAATGAAAGTTCTGTATGGCTGGAGAACCCTATGAGGAGAACTGTAAAATATATGAAATTGACGCTATGAGAAAGTGTCTAATCAGAGCTAGGTCTTGTTGGCCATGTTAAGTGGTGGGGAAGTTACAAGGATTAAGGACTCCAAAGCCTTACCCAAAACTCATTTGCTTTGGAGACAGTATAACTTAAGGAAGGGGAGGGGGGGGATAGGCTTTGAAAAAAGGCTGGGATTGGAAACCTAGTTTTGTCACTGACTCACTGGGTGACCTTAAGAAAAACTTCATAACCTCTCGACAAACCCAGACAGTGTCTACCACACAAGATTGTTGAAGGCTAAATGAGATAATGCACGCAAGAAGCCTGACACGTCCAGAGCCCAATAAATGAGTTTTTATTACTGTACAGAAAAAGTGCCCTGGATTCTAAGCCAAGAGATCCAGATTCGAATCCCAGCCCCACGTCTTACCATCAAATCTTTTTAGCTTCCTCAATAATATTTAACTCACAGAATTAATGTAGGATTAATATGATAATGAACGAGAAGTGCATGGACAACAACAGGGCTGAGTAAATG